>OW240920.1:151084961-151194189 GCA_933207985.1 Pelobates cultripes | reverse complement strand
TAATGAAGTTTCACGAACGGGGAGTTAAAACCCTGTTTGTGAAACGAATAACCTACCGAATGCACAACCACACACAGGGGGTCGTGTGGCACCAATTAACAAATTAACAATGTTGCAATCGGTAATTAAGAGTGTTTCTAGGTGGCCGTCGTTCGAATACCGACCACGCGGCTGTCGGCCATCTTGTTTCTTTTGTTAGCCCAGCGGTGTTTTGTCGTCGAGCGCCTGGAACTAAAAACGGCTACTCGACGGCACGAACACCGCTGGACTTCCAGGCCATTCAGGAACCTCGGCCGTTCGGTAGTTCATTCCCCTTACGATAATCGGTATTTTTAAACCTATGTTGAAATTATGTGTATTTCGTACGGCGTTCGGTTAGTTAGACTGGGAGCTGAGCGGTAAACTCACGAACGATGCGCTCAGCCTCCAGCTACCTACCGAACGTCCGTTCGTGTAAAACTAATGAATAATGTGAAAGTTATGTATTTTAATGTAAAAAGTGAGTTCTGCTGCACGGAGGGATAATCCCATTAACGGTATATCCCAGTGGGAGTATCCCTCTCGTCCAGCAGTGTATGATGGGAAAATTGTGTGGGTTGGGCAGTTCCCCATGTAGTCCCCTACTGTACAACCCCTGAAATGTCCCCTTGTATGAGGAGACCTGCCATTAAACCTCAGTTGACCTCCAAGCTATGTGTCGTCTAGTTCTTGGGAGGAAGGGATTGTAACTACGCTACCGGGATTTTACCTGCTTTGTGCCTGTTTGTTTCTGTCTACCAGCGGAGATACCGTAGATAATACTACTGTTCCGCTACAATTGGTGGCAAGCGACGGGATTCTAACCTCACAGCAAAGCAGCGTTCGGCAGGAATTAAAACGAACAGAAGGAAAGAAACAGCAATTCGTGAGCACAGCCATTCGGATGAAACCGGAGTTCGGGAATACGGGAAACGCACGAACAGCCGGTGAATGGAAACGAATTATGCACTTTTGAAACGCAGCACATTAAAGGAGTTATTAGAGTCAAGAGGAACAGTAGCCAGCAACAAGGCAAAGGCTGTTTTAATTGAGGAGCTGATGGAAGGGGACAGAGCTGCAGCTGCTGCAGCACCTCCAATGAGGAGAGAGCAAACGGAATTTGAAATAGAATTCAAGAGCAGGATAGCTCTGTACCCAACCACCCCACCACAGGAGACGTTCGACAGGATCATGGCAGATGTACAGGAATACATCATGGCCAAACAGGGTCAAGCAAACCAGCCACCCAGAGAGGGGTCACCGGCTCCACCTAGCATCATACAGGGAAAACCGAAAATTCCCTACCAGGCTTTTAAAAACTTCACGGACACAGAGGGTGATATTGATGGATATCTGCAGGACTTCGAAAGACTGTGTCAGCTGCATGAGATCCAGCCCCATGATCAAGTCCACCTGCTAGCTGGTAAATTATCTGGCCGCGCAGCGGAAGCTTACAGAGCCGTGCCAGATGAGGACAGCCGAGACTACCATAAAGTAAAACAAGCCATCCTAGCTCGGTATGCCATCACTCCAGAGGCGAACCGACTCCAATTCCGAGACCTGAGAAAACAGGAGAAGGACTCTCACGCTGAATTTGCGCATCGCCTACAACGAGCAGCCACCGGGTGGATTGAGGCAGCGCAAGCAACCACTAAGCAGGATATCATGCAGCTACTGCTATTGGAACAATTCTACCGGAGATTATCCACCGAGATGCAGAACTGGGTAAGGGACCGTAAACCCTGTACCATACAAGATGCCGCTAAACTCGCGGACGAGCACCAGGATACTAGGCGAGAACAGCGACCCCCACCTAAAGTATTTCCTCCGGCAAGCACCTACCGGCCTGCCGCGGCGGACCCCCCCCCGATCAGGGGGAGCATACAACACGTACCAACCCCGATACAACACCCGAGCACACATCCGATGCCATACCTGCAACCAACTGGGACATGTACAAAGAGATTGTCCCCAAAACAGGGCACGGCCATCAGGACCACACCAAGGACAACCACTGGGGCCTAGAGCAGCGGTACACTGTTATCAGACCGGAGCGTTTGCACAGCCATCCACCACCGCCCAGATAGAGGAACCGCTAGGCACGCTCCACGAAGTTAACCCAGTGCAAGCGGCATCAGATAACCGCCAACGCCATAGGCAAGTGGTCCATATAGAAGGTAAACGCATGGAAGGACTGCGGGATTCCGGGGCCACCATCACGTTGGTTCGAAACCATCTGGTTGCAAAAGAGCAACTCACGGGGATTGCATAGCGGTACGGGTGGCAGGGGGAGCCATTTACAAAGTTCCCACTGCCAAAATACACTTGAATTGGGGAGCGGGGGCAGGGCAAGTGGAGGTGGGGATGATGCAAGACTTGCCAGCGGATGTTATTTTGGGAAATGACTTGGGGGAGCTCACCTCTGCTTTTATTCCACAACCTACCACGCAGGAGGCTTATCCAGTCATCACTCGACAACAGGCTTGCACCACGGCACCACCCACCGACTCTGAGGCTCAGGTAAGCAATGCCAACCCCAACCACACTATCCTACCCTGGGATGCCCCTTTAGAATTTGGTAGCGAGGTCGCTCTAGATCCTTCCTTACAGGTTTATAAAGACCGAATAGACAAGAACCAGGTAGGCATAGAAGGAGAAAAGTATGCTTGGGATAACGGGCTATTATACCGATATGCTGAGAAGATCGTGGCCGGGTCAGTTCCCATTCCCATTAAACAGCTAATAGTGCCTCGGAAGTACAGGCAAGAGTTAATGCCCATAGCGCACGACATACCATTGTCAGGGCATTTAGGAATCAGCCGAACCAAACATCGGCTGACGCAAAACTTCTTCTGGCCAGGTATCTCCCAAGATATTAGACAATATTGCAATACCTGTGATACCTGCCAGAGGGTCGGAAAAAGGGGAGACAGATATAAAGCTAAGCTGCACTCCCTACCCATAATAGAAGAACCCTTCAGTAGAGTAGCAGTGGACATAATAGGACCACTGAAAAAACCCAGTCCCTCCGGCAAGAAGTACTTGACCGTAGTAGATTACGCCACCAGATACCCTGAAGCTGTGGCTCTAACTAATGTACATGCTGAGACCGTGGTGGATGCCCTTATGCGAATATTCTCCCGCATGGGATTGCCCCGGGAGATTATTTCGGATAGAGGTACCCAATTCACGGCAGAGGTCACCCACCAGCTCTGGAAAGTATGTGGGGTAAAGGCTATCCTTAATTCGCCCTACCATCCCCAGTCTAATGGTCTCTGTGAACGGTTCAACGGAACGCTGAAACAAATGATCCGGACGTTCATAGACACACAAAAAGACTGGGAACGATTCCTACCCCACTTACTATTCGCATATAGAGAAGTGCCCCAAGAATCCACTGGGTTCTCTCCCTTTGAATTATTATTTGGAAGGAGAGTGAGGGGCCCCCTAGATTTAATCCAAGAACACTGGGAGGGGGGAGTAACCACTAATGGTACCCGTATCGTACCATATGTGCTGGAATTTCGGGACCGTTTGGAGGCGTTGACCCAGACCGTACGTACCAACCTCCAAGCGGCACAGCAAAGACAGCGCAGATGGTATGATGGGGGGCCAGGGACCGCAGCTTTCAGGTCGGGCAGAAGGTGCTGATCCTACGACCCGTACCTACTGACAAGCTGCAGGACTCCTGGCAGGGCCCATTTAAGGTGGTGGAGCAAATCTGCGATACCACCTATATAATTGGCCCATGCGCTGGGTCAGGGGGAAGACGCATGCTGCATGTAAACATGCTGAAACCATACAACGAGCGCCCAGAAGAGGTGACCGCAATATGTAACTCTGTCGCAGAGGACACAGATAATTTGCCGTTACCAGATCTTCTCGCCAGAGAAACACAGAAGGAAGAGTTAGCCGCGGTACAGTTAGGGGAGCGCTTAACTTTGCAGGAGAAAACCCAGGCCCAGAGTTTAATTAGGGAGAAGGGAGCCACCTTCTCCAACCTCCCCGGGAACACCCCGTTAGCCACCCACAGGGTGGAGACCCCAGGCCAACTACCTCTCCGTCAACCTCCTTACCGCACTCCAGAAGCAGTAAAAGAGCATATGCGTAAGGAGATTGAGGAAACACTACAATTAGGGGTTATTGAGCATTCAGATAGCCCTTGGGCGTCGCCCGTGGTACTAGTGCCGAAGCGGGATGGGACAACCCGCTTCTGCGTAGATTATAGAAGGCTTAACGATAAAACGGTATCAGATGCCTACCCCATGCCGCGCAAAGACGAGTTGTTAGACAAGATGGCCCGAGGTCATTATCTAACCACAATCGACCTGTGCAAAGGATATTGGCAAATCCCTTTAGCAGAGGACGCCATTCCGAAGTCAGCGTTTGTCACTCCGTTTGGCCTATACCAGTTTAGAGTTATGCCATTCGGAATGAAAAACGCCCCAGCCACATTCCAGAGGATGGTAGATCGACTATTAGACGGGTTTCAGGAATACGCATGCGCCTATCTGGACGACATAGCGATTTTCAGCTATTCCTGGACCGACCACCTGACCCATGTAGGGGCGGTGCTAGACCGTATTAAGGAGGCAGGCCTGATCCTTAAACCCAGTAAGTGCCATATCGGGATGGCCGAGGTCCAATATTTAGGACACCGAGTAGGAAGTGGCCAACAGAAACCAGAACCGGCCAAAATAGAGGCGGTAGCCAAATGGCCCACTCCCCGCACCAAAACCCAGGTTTTAGCATTCTTAGGTACCGCAGGGTACTATAGGAAATTTGTACCCGATTACAGTACCCTGGCAAAACCCCTCACAGACTTGACCCGCAAGAATCTCCCCAAGTTAGTAGTATGGGCCCCAGAGTGTGAAATGGCATTCCAGCAACTTAAAACTGCTCTTGTTAACGCACCTGTACTCGCTGCTCATGATCCAACTAAACGCTTTCTCGTCCATACAGACGCTTCTATGTTTGGATTGGGAGCAGTACTGAGCCAAGTCGGAGCAGATGGCGGCGAGCATCCCGTGGCTTACTTAAGCAGAAAACATTTACCCCGAGAAGTAAGCTACGCCGCCACTGAAAAAGAATGCCTTGCCGTGGTGTGGGCCATCAAGAAATTGCAACCGTATTTATACGGACAACCATTTGCATTACTCACAGATCACAACCCGTTGGTCTGGCTGAACCGGGTGTCAGGGGACAATACCAGGCTGTTGCGCTGGAGTTTGGCGCTGCAGCCTTTTGACTTTACGATCCAGTACCGCCCGGGAAAGCTAAATGGCAACGCAGACGGGTTATCCAGACAAACTGAACTTGAGAAGTGATCTGTGAGTACTCCTCCGGACATCCCCAAGCCGATCCGTTGGGATCAGACTGTGTATGCCGGCTTGGTTCTGGGGGAGCATTGTGGCAAAACTAGCCACCAAAGACTATTTATAAAGATGTATGTATGGCTGCTAAATTGTAAGAAACCAATGCTATTTGTATTTTAGGCGAATGAGGGCATTCGTATGCTGGCGGTAGGAAAACCCCAGCATTTCTAATGAAGTTTCACGAACGGGGAGTTAAAACCCTGTTTGTGAAACGAATAACCTACCGAATGCACAACCACACACAGGGGGTCGTGTGGCACCAATTAACAAATTAACAATGTTGCAATCGGTAATTAAGAGTGTTTCTAGGTGGCCGTCGTTCGAATACCGACCACGCGGCTGTCGGCCATCTTGTTTCTTTTGTTAGCCCAGCGGTGTTTTGTCGTCGAGCGCCTGGAACTAAAAACGGCTACTCGACGGCACGAACACCACTGGACTTCCAGGCCATTCAGGAACCTCGGCCGTTCGGTAGTTCATTCCCCTTACGATAATCGGTATTTTTAAAATGTTGAAATTATGTGTATTTCGTACGGCGTTCGGTTAGTTAGACTGGGAGCTGAGCGGTAAACTCACGAACGATGCGCTCAGCCTCCAGCTACCTACCGAACGTCCGTTCGTGTAAAACTAATGAATAATGTGAAAGTTATGTATTTTAATGTAAAAAGTGAGTTCTGCTGCACGTAGGGATAATCCCATTAACGGTATATTCCAGTGGGAGTATCCCTCTCGTCCAGCAGTGTATGATGGGAAAATTGTGTGGGTTGGGCAGTTCCCCATGTAGTCCCCTACTGTACAACCCCTGAAATGTCCCCTTGCATGGGGAATCCCATAAATACCGTGAACTGCCATTAAACCTCAGTTGACCTCCAAGCTATGTGTCGTCTAGTTCTTGGGAGGAAGGGATTGTAACTACGCTACCGGGATTTTACCTGCTTTGTGCCTGTTTGTTTCTCTCTACCAGCGGAGATACCGTGGATAATACTACTGCTCCGCTACACCCATTATATTACACACTGGGGGTGTCCCCATTATATTACACCCAGCACACTGGGGGTGTACCCATTATATAACACACTGGGGGTGTACCCATTATATTACACCCTGCACACTGGGGGTGAACCCATTATATTACACCCTGCACACTGGAGGTGTACCCATTATATTACACACTGGGGGTAAACCCATTATATTACACCCTGCACACTGGGGGTGTACCCATTATATTACACCCTGGGAGTGTTCCCATTATATTACACCCTGCACACTGGGGGTGTCCCCATTATATTACACCCTGCACACTGGGGGTGTACCCATTATATTACACACTGGGGGTGTCCCCATTATATTACACCCTGCACACTGGGGGTGTACCCATTATATTACACACTGGAGGTGTACCCATTATATTACACCCTGGACACTGGGGGTGTACCCATTATATTACACACTGGGGGTGTACCCATTATATTACACACTGGGGGTGTACCCATTATATTACACCCTGCACACTGGGGGTGAACCCATTATATTACACCCTGCACACTGGGGGTGTCCCCATTATATTACACACTGGGGGTGTCCCCATTATATTACACACTGGGGGTGTCCCCATTATATTACACACTGGGGGTGTCCCCATTATATTACACACTGGGGGTGTCCCCATTATATTACACCCTGCACACTGGGGGTGTACCCATTATAATACACACTGGGGGTGTACCCATTATATTACACACTGGAGGTGTACCCATTATATTACACCCTGGGGGTGTACCCATTATATTACACCCTGCACACTGGGGGTGCACCCATTATATTACACACTGGGGGTGTACCCATTATATTACACCCTGCACACTGGGGGTGTCCCCATTATATTACACACTGCACACTGGGGGTGTACCCATTATATTACACACTGGGGGTGTACCCATTATATTGCACCCTGCACACTGAGGGTGTACCCATTATATTACACACTGGGGGTGTACCCATTATATTACACACTGGAGGTGTTCCCATTATATTACACCCTGCACACTGGGGGTGCACCCATTATATTACACACTGGGGGTGTACCCATTATATTACACACTGGGGGTGTACCCATTATATTGCACCCTGCACACTGAGGGTGTACCCATTATATTACACACTGGGGGTGTACCCATTATATTACACACTGGAGGTGTTCCCATTATATTACACACTGGGGGTGCCCCCATTATATTACACACTGGGGGTGTCCCCATTATATTACACCCTGCACACTGGGGGTGTACCCATTATAATACACACTGGGGGTGTACCCATTATATTACACCCTGGGGGTGTACCCATTATATTACACCCTGCACACTGGGGGTGTACCCATTATATTACACCCTGCACACTGGGGGTGTACCCATTATATTACACACTGGGGGTGAACCCATTATATTACACCCTGCACACTGGGGGTGAAACCATTATAATACACCCTGCACACTGGGGGTGAAACCATTATAATACACACTGGGGGTGTCCCCATTATATTACACCCTGCACACTGGGGGTGAACCCATTATATTACACCCTGCACACTGGGGGTGAAACCATTATAATACACACTGGGGGTGTACCCATTATATTACACCCTGCACACTGGAGGTGTACCCATTATATTACACACTGGGGGTAAACCCATTATATTACACCCTGCACACTGGGGGTGTACCCATTATATTACACCCTGGGAGTGTTCCCATTATATTACACCCTGCACACTGGGGGTGTCCCCATTATATTACACCCTGCACACTGGGGGTGTCCCCATTATATTACACACTGGGGGTGTCCCCATTATATTACACCCTGCACACTGGGGGTGTACCCATTATATTACACACTGGGGGTGTACCCATTATATTACACACTGGAGGTGTACCCATTATATTACACCCTGGACACTGGGGGTGTACCCATTATATTACACACTGGGGGTGTACCCATTATATTACACCCAGCACACTGGGGGTGTACCCAATATATTACACACTGGGGGTGTACCCATTATATTACACCCTGCACACTGGGGGTGTACCCATTATATTACACACTGGGGGTGTCCCCATTATATTACACACTGGAGGTGTACCCATTATATTACACCCTGCACACTGGGGGTGTACCCATTATATTACACCCTGCACACTGGGGGTGCACCCATTATATTACACACTGGAGGTGTTCCCATTATATTACACACTGGGGGTGTACCCATTATATTACACACTGGGGGTGTACCCATTATATTACACCCAGCACACTGGGGGTGTCCCCATTATATTACACCCTGGGGGTGTACCCATTATATTACACACTGGGGGTGTACCCATTATATTACACCCAGCACACTGGGGGTGTCCCCATTATAATACACACTGGGGGTGTACCCATTATATTACACACTGGGGGTGTACCCATTATATTACACACTGGGGGTGTACCCATTATATTACACCCAGCACACTGGGGGTGTCCCCATTATATTACACACTGGGGGTGTACCCATTATATTACACCCAGCACACTGGGGGTGTCCCCATTATATTACACACTGGGGGTGCACCCATTATATTACACCCAGCACACTGGGGGTGTCCCCATTATATTACACACTGGGGGTGTACCCATTATATTACACCCAGCACACTGGGGGTGTCCCCATTATATTACACACTGGGGGTGTACCCATTATATTACACCCTGCACACTGGGGGTGTCCCCATTATATTACACACTGGGGGTGCACCCATTATATTACACCCAGCACACTGGGGGTGTCCCCATTATATTACACACTGGGGGTGTACCCATTATATTACACCCAGCACACTGGGGGTGTCCCCATTATATTACACACTGGAGGTGTACCCATTATATTACACCCTGCACACTGGGGGTGCACCCATTATATTACACACTGGGGGTGTCCCCATTATATTACACCCTGCACACTGGGGGTGTACCCATTATATTACACACTGGAGGTGTCCCCATTATATTACACCCTGCACACTGGGGGTGCACCCATTATATTACACACTGGGGGTGTCCCCATTATATTACACCCTGCACACTGGGGGTGCACCCATTATATTACACACTGGGGGTGTACCCATTATATTACACACTGCACACTGGGTTATAATGAGAGCACACTGCCCTTGCTGGACTCTGTAAAAGCTTTCCATTACACAATATTTAACCCTTACATTGCAGCCATTGCAGCTTGTCATTTAACCCCTTCCCTCCCAGGACCCCCCACAGACCTGTGTGAAACTCAGTCCAGCCAGCCTGGAGCACTTCCTGCTTTCCCTGTACACGTGTCTCCGAAACAACCACAGCCCCGCCCCCTGCACAGCGATTGGCTGGTTTCCTATTTGTCCTGCCCACCCTCGATATTGATTGGCCATTAGAGCTGCTACTCACCAGTTGTTTCTCCGTTTGTCTGTCCTGCTAAATATTGTAATGGCAGGCGGGACGCTGAATTATAAAAATAGTAATAATATATTTATTGTGTTTCTCTTACTGTCTTACCTTTCCCCAATCGCTTCCTCTCCTCTCCCTCTCTCAGGATCTGTTCTCAGTTTCTTCCAAGTAGGGACTATTTCTCTTCTGGAGGTTTCCTACGCCTGACCAGCTCTGACCATCTCCGACCGGCTCCGACCAGCTCTGACCGGCTCTGACTATCTCCGACCGGCTCTGACCAGCTCTGAGCGGCTCTGACCTTCTCTGACCAGCTCTGATCGGCTCAGCTCCGACCGGCTCCGACCAGCTCTGACCGGCTCTGACCATCTCTGACTGGCTCTGATCGGCTCAGCTCCGACCATCTCCAACCGGCTCTGACCGGCTCCGACCAGTTCCGACCAGCTCTGAGCGGCTCTGACCAGCTCTGATCGGCTCAGCTCCGACCATCTCTGACCGGCTCCGACCGGCTCTGACCAGCTCTGATCGGCTCAGCTCCGACCATCTCTGACCGGCTCTGACCGGTTCTGACCAGCTCTGACGATCTCTGACCGGCTCTGATCGGCTCAGCTTCGACCTGCTCTGACCATCTCTGACCGGCTCTGATCGGCTCATCTCCGACCATCTCTGACCGGCTCCGACCAGCTCTGACCATCTCCGACCAGCGGAGGAGCAAAGTGCGCTTCATTTCCTCTGGTCTGAGCAATTTTCCCATGATCCTTAGCTTTCCTCCCGGTTCCTGCGATGCTTCCTGTCACTTAGACAGAATGCCGGCGAAACTGCCGAATTACGACCTAACAGAATGAGAACAGTTTGTTCATTCGTGTTAGAACGCAATTCGGGACTTTGTTCGGATCGCTATTTCAGTTGAATGAATGAAACCCCGATCCTATTCGTGCCGCAGCTGCATCTTGCTTAGTAGATAACTCCCTAATTCCCACGTTATCAGGGAGCTATCTACCAAAAGGCTGAAAGAACTAAATTGGTCTTTCAGCCAAATTTACTAATACTAAGTAAAGATTACTTAGTATTAGTCAATTCTGCCCCTACTCGATATACCGCGAGTTGGGGCATGTCTATTAAACAGTGAGGAACCTAGTACCCCTCGTGCCGCACGAGTGGGGGCTATTAAACTGAAGGGGGGACATAGAGCCCCCACCCCTGAGCGGCGGGTGGTGGCCCTAAATAAGAATGTGGGGGTATCAATTGTCCTCCACCCCAGCCCCCACCCCTGAGCGGCGGGTGGGGCTTGGGGCCCCTAGTCACCTTGGCGGGTGGCATTTTCATTTAGGGCGCCCAACCGCTGCTCACGGCTGGGGGCCAGGGGGGAGGACAATAGGTCCCCCCCTAATTCTCATTTAGGGCCCCACCCGCCGCTCAGGGATGGGGGCCGGGGGAGGGAAATAGGTCCCCCCCTTATTGTTATTTACGGCCCCCACCCGCTGCTCCGGGCACGAAATAAAGTTTAAAAACTAGGTAAGACGGGGGGGCTTAGGGGCATTTGGGGGTGACTAGGGGGTCAATTAGATTTAGTGGTGTCGGGAGGGGGTTAAAAAAAAAAGGGATTCGGCTATGACAGATTCGCTTTAACCAACGGGTAATGTGGCATGACAGACCTAAATTTGGACATTTCCCAAAGTTTTTTGTGTTTTTTCTTAATATTCTTTCTTAAGAGTCCTTATTTGAACAATGTAAGCTCATTATTAAACCAGGTTACATATACCACTGTGACTGTGGTAGTTCCGCCACTGCTCCTGCTCTGTTAACACCTTAAGCAGGTCTGTATTTACCATGAGTCAAGCAAGGCAAACAATGCCTTGTTTGCCTTGTTTTATGGGGGCCCAAGAGCTGGCCGGCTGACCACCTTTGGGGCCCCCTAGGGCAGGCAGCCAGTTGTTTCCTGGGCGGGTGGGCAGCAAGGGAGCACTTTTCCCTGAGCTCTCCTGCTCAGCTCCCTCGTGCGAACTGCCGGGAGGCGGAATATGATGTCAATCCGGCTCCCAGCATCACACTGTGGCGCGCAAAGGAGCTGAGCAGTGAGATTGCAGCTCCCTCGCTGACAACTAAGCTTGGCTGCTTGCCTGCACGTCCGCCCACCTTCCTGCCCAGCAGGCCCACTGGACCCCAGGTGAAAATTCAAACCAGCTCTCCCAAAAGTAGGGAGGATGGGTGGATTTGAATTAAAAAAAAAAAAATGAGTGTGTGTGTCAGTGAATTTGAGTGAGTGTGTGTGTCAGTGAGTGTATGTGTCACTGAATGTGAATGAGTGTGTGTCAGTGAATTTGAGTGAGTGTGTGTGTCAGTGAATGTGAGTGTGTGTGTGTGTCAGTGATTGTGTCAGTGATTGTATGTGTGACTATCAATGAGTGAGTGCGTGTGCGCCATTGTGTGAGTGTGTGTGTGTCTGTCAGTGAGTTTGTGTCTGTCTGTAAGGATCCTATCCTGACAACTAAGTTTATGTTTGTTTATTCCTGTTTCTTTAATAACTAGTTCCAGATCTGCACCACTAGTGGCCTCCCTAACCACTAACCTTGGATTTCACCTTCATCATCCTTACCTGCCTAGACTAATCAAGAGGCTACACTCAACTTACCACATTACCTTTACAATGAAGTTGATGCTCATTCTGAAGCACTTCAGATCCTGGCTCCTGTGAACCAACCTGTGAATTTACCTTCTTTGCTTCAATCTTGCTTACGTCCAAACATGCACAATACCAGCCTGAACTACTTCTCAATCCTGCTTACTTCCAACCTGCTCAATGCCAGCCTGAGCTACTCCTGAATCCTGCTTACTTCCAACCCTGCTCAATACCAGCCTGAGTTAATCCTCAATGCTGCTTACTTCCAACCCCGCTCAATACCAGCTTGAATTACTGCTCAATCCTGCTTACTTCCAATCTGCTCAATACCAGCCTGAACTACTCCTCTATCCTGCTAACTACCAACCCTGCTCAATACCAGCCTGAGTTACTCCTCAATCTTGCTTACTTCTAACCCTGCTCAATGCCCGCCTGAACTACTCCTCAATCCTGCTTCCTACCAAACCTGCTCAATACCAGCCTGAACTACTCCTCAATCCTGCTTACTACCAACCCTGCTCAATACCAGCCTGAACTACTCCTCAATCCTGCTTCCTACCAACCCTGCTCAATACCAGCCTGAACTACTCCTCAATCCTGCTTACTTCCAACCCTGCTCAATACCAGCCTGAACTACTCCTTAATCCTGCTTCCTTCCAACCCTGCTCAATACCAGCCTGAATTACTCCTCAATCCTGCTCACTTCCAACCCTGCTCAATATCAGCCTGAGTTACTCCTCAATCCTGCTCACTTCCAACCCTGCTCAATACCAGCCTGAACTACATCTCAATCCTGCTTCCTTCTAACCCTGCTCAATACCAGCCTGAGTTACTCCTCGATCCTGCTCACTTCCAACCCTGCTCAATACCAGCCTGAACTACATCTCAATCCTGCTTCCTTCTAACCCTGCTCAATACCAGCCTGAGCTACTCCTCAATGCTGCTTACTTCCAACCCTGCTCAATACCAGCCTGAACTACTCCTCAATCCTGCTTACTTCCAATCCTGCTCAATACCAGCCTGAACTACTCCTCAATCCTGCTTACTTCCAACCCTGCTCAATACCAGCCTGAACTACTCCTCAATCCTGCTTACTTCAACCCAGCTCAATGCCATCTTGAATTACTAACCAGTCTCTTACTTCAATCTGCTCAATTTCAGCCTGACCTACTCCTCTATCCTGCTTACTACTCCAACTGACGCTCAATACCACCAGCCTGAACTACTCCTCAATCCTGCTTGCTTCCAGCCCTGCTCAATACCAGCCCACACTACTCCTCAATCCTGCTTGCTTCCAACCCTGCTCAATACCAGCCTGAACTACTCCTCAATCCTGCTTACTTCCAACCATGCTCAATACCAGCCTGAACTACTCCTCAATGCTGCTTACTTCAACCCTGCTCAATATCAGCCTGAATTACTCCTCAATCCTGCTCACTTCCAACCCTGCTCAATACCAGCCTGAACTACTCCTCAATCCTGCTTCCGTCTAACCCTGCTCAATACCAACCTGAGCTACTCCTCAATCCTACTTACTTCCAAACCTGCTCAATACCAGCCTGAACTACTCCTCAATCCTGCTTACTACCAACCCTGCTCAATACCAGCCTGAACTACTCCTCAATCCTGCTTACTACCAACCCTGCTCAATACCAGCCTGAACTACTCCTCAATCCTGCTTACTACCAAACCTGCTCAATACCAGCCTGAACTACTACTCAATCCTGCTTACTTCCAACCCTGCTAAATACCAGCCTGAACTTACTTCCAACCCTGCTCAATACCAGCCTGAACTACTGCTCAATCCTGCTTACTACGAAGCCTGCTCAATACCAGCCTGAACTACTTCTCAATCCTGCTTACTACCAACCCTGCTCAATAACAGCCTGAACTACTCCTCAATCCTGCTTACTACCAACCCTGCTCAATACCAGCTGTAGCGGAGAGGCAGTATGATCCACGATATCTCCGCTGGGTAACAGGAACAACAAAGGATAATCCAGGGAATCAGCAGATAATAATCCAAACAGCACTGTAGTAACCCTTCCTTCCCAAGAACTAGACGACACATAGGCTGGGAGTCAACTGAGGTTTTAATCACAGGTCACAGTATTTATGCAATTCCCCATGCAAGGGGTTTCCAAACTGACATTACAGGGGTTGTACAGGAGGGGACTACATGGGGGACTTACTGTACTGCATATTTCTCCCATCAGGCACCGCTGCACGAGAGGGATCACCCTCCCAGAATGCACCGTTAAGGGGATTATCCCCTCGTGCAGCAGAACCGGCAATTCACACAAAAATCCACCGTTGGTACAATATACGGTGGATTTACACGAATGGACGTTCGGTAGATAGCTGGGGTCTGGGCGCCTCATTCGTGAGATTGCCACTCAGATCCCAGCTAAAATAACCGAACGCCGCACAGAAAACACCTTTCTTTAAAAACACATGAAAAGAACCGATTGTCTTTAATGAACCTGGTCCTGAAACTCCCGAACGTCCTGGAGGCTTAACGGTGTTCGTGCCGTCGAATGACTGTGGGAATGCTATGAGTTCGACGACACGGACCCGCTGACGAACCAGGGATCCAAGATGGCCGCCCGCCGCATGGTCGGTAGTCGAACGACGGCCACCCAGGAGAGCCTCTAATAACCGATTGCAACAATGTTGCAATCGGTTAACTAGCGCCACACGCCTCTAAGTGTGTGGGCTATTAGGGGGTATCCCATTCGTTTCACGAACGGCCCTCCAAAGTGCCGTTCGCGAAACGAACGGGAATCCCCATACAAACCGCCATTTGCATTCGGCGGAACAGATAGTACAGGCAATGCAGGGAATACATGAAGCAGGCACATACAGGTACAATGCATCTCTCTCCAGACCTATAGGCAACCCTTAAAGGCATAGTGTCCAGTTATAGTCCGAGTGGCTGGGTTTGCCACAATGCTCCCCCAGAACCAAGCCGGCATACACAGTCTGATCCCAACGGATCGGCTTGGGGATGTCCGGAGGAGTACTCACGAATCACGGCTCCAAGTCTGTTTGTCTAGACAACCCGTCGGCGTTGCCATTCTGCTTCCCAGGGCGTTAGTGGATAGTAAAGTCAAAAGGCTGCAGCGCCAAACTCCAGCGCAGCAGCCTGGCATTGTCTCCGGACACCCTGTTCAGCCACACCAACGGGTTGTGATCCGTGAGTAAAGTGAAGGGTTGCCCGTATAAGTAGGGTTGCAACTTCTTGAGGGCCCACACCACAGCCAGGCACTCCTTTTCAATGGCGGCGTAGCTTACTTCCCTGGGTAAAAGTTTTCGGCTTAGGTAAGCTACGGGGTGCTCGCCGCCATCGGGTCCAACTTGGCTCAGTACTGCTCCCAATCCAAACATAGAAGCGTCTGTGTGGACGAGAAAGCGTTTAGTTGGATCAGGAGCAGAAAGTACAGGAGAATTAACCAGCGCCGTCTTGAGCTGTTGGAACGCCTGCTCACACTCTGGGGCCCAGACTACTAACTTAGGGAGGTTCTTGCGGGTCAGGTCTGTGAGGGGTTTGGCGAGGGCGCTATAGTTGGCCACAAACTTCCGGTAGTACCCGGCGGTCCCTAAAAAGGCGAGCACTTGGGTCTTGGTGCGAGGGGTAGGCCATTGGGCGACTGCCTCTATTTTAGCAGGTTCGGGTTTCTGTTGCCCACTCCCTACCCGGTGTCCCAGATACTGGACTTCCGCCATACCGATATGGCATTTGCTGGGTTTTAGGGTCAGTCCGGCCTCTCGGATTCGGTCTAGAATGGCTCCTATGTGAACCAGATGTTCGTGCCAGGAGTGGCTGAATATGGCGATATCATCTAGATACGCGCAGGCATACTCCTGGAACCCATCTAACAGTCTGTCCACCATTCTCTGGAAGGTAGCTGGAGCGTTTTTCATCCCGAATGGCATGACCTTAAACTGATACAGGCCAAACGGGGTGACAAAAGCCGACTTAGGGATGGCGTCGTCCGCTAAGGGAATCTGCCAGTACCCTTTGCACAAGTCTATAGTGGTTAGGTATTGACCCCTGGCCATTTTGTCGAGGAGTTCGTCTATTCGGGGCATGGGATATGCGTCAGAGGTCGTTTTATCGTTGAGCCGTCGGTAGTCCCGTTTCGGCACCAGTACTACCGGGGAGGCCCAGGGGCTGTCCGAGTGCTCTATTACTCCTAGCTGAATCATCTCCTCAATTTCCTTGCGCATATTCTCCTTGACTGCTTCTGGAGTGCGGTAGGGGGGTTGGCGCAAGGGGGTTGAATCTAACGTTTCTACCTTATGGGTAGCCAACGGGGTATAGCCGGGTAAATTGGAAAACGTGGCCTTCTTTTCCCGAAGCAACTTTTGTACCTGGGCCCGTTCTTGGGTATTTAATCTTTCTCCTAACTGTACCTCTCCCAGATCTCCGCTCTGGCCCTCTTGGTCTAGGAGATCGGGTAGGGGTAGGTTATCAAAATCTTCCGTGGCAGGGGCACAGATTGCGGTGACTTCCTCCGTCCGTTCGTGGTATGGCTTGAGCATGTTCACATGGAGCATGCGTTTGCCTCCCACGCCGGTAACCGGGCCGATCACATAGGTGGTGTCACAGATCTGTTCCACCACCTTGTATGGGCCCTGCCAGGAAGCCTGCAGCTTATCTTTGTGGGCGGGTCGCAGGATTAGGACTTTCTGCCCCACCTGAAAGCTGCGGTCCCTGGCTCCCTTATCATACCATCGGCGCTGTCGTTGTTGCGCTACCTGGAGATTGTCTCGGACGGTCTGGGTTAGCCTCTCCAGGCGTTCCCGGAACTCGAGCACATATGGTAAGATAGGGGTGCCATTAGCGGTTTCGTCTCCCTCCCAGTGTTCCCGTATCAAGTCAAGAGGTCCCCTCACTCTCCTCCCGAATAATAATTCGAACGGAGAGAATCCGGTGGATTCTTGTGGCACTTCTCGATACGCGAACAGTAGGTGGGGTAAGAACCGCTCCCAGTCCTTTTGGGTGTCCATGAGCGTGCGGATCATTTGTTTCAGGGTTCCGTTAAATCGTTCACAGAGCCCATTGGACTGGGGGTGATATGGGGAGTTGAGGATTTGTTGTATCCCACATATTTTCCAGAGCTGATGGGTCACTTCCGCAGTAAACTGGGTGCCTCTATCGGAGATAATCTCCCGGGGAAATCCTACCCGGGTGAATATCCTCATCAGGGCCTCGGCTACCGTTTCTGCGTGTACGTTCGTTAGGGCCACTGCCTCGGGGTACCGGGTGGCGTAGTCCACCACAGTTAGGACATACTTCTTGCCGGAGGGGCTGGGTTTTGCGAGGGGACCTATAATGTCTACTGCCACCCTACTGAATGGTTCTTCAATGATGGGCAGAGACCGTAGTCGGGCTTTGTATCTGTCCCCCCTCTTGCCTACCCTTTGGCAGGTATCGCAGGTCTGACAATACCACTTAATATCCTGGGAAATACCTGGCCAAAAGAAATTTTGGGTCAGCCTGTGCTTGGTCCGACTGATGCCTAGGTGTCCAGACAGGGGGATATCATGGGCTATGCGTAACAGCTCTAACCTATATTTTCGAGGCACTATTAGCTGTTTAATGGGCAATGGTATTGACCCGGACACTACCTTCTCTGCGTGCCGATATAGTAGCCCCTTGTCCCAGATATATCTTTCCCCCTCTAACCCAGCTTGATTTTTATCCATGCGGTCTTTGTACACCTGTAACGAAGGATCTAGGGCTACTTCGGCCCCGAACTCTAGGGAATTGGCCCAGGGCAGGGTAGGGGGTAGGGGAGGGTCATTGCTTACCTGAGCCTCAGAGTGTTCGAATGGTGCAGTGGTGCGGGCCTGTTGCCGGGTCACAACCGGGTATGCTTCTTGTACGGTGGGCTGTGGAACAAAAGCTGAAGTCAGCTCCCCCAAATCGTTGCCCAAAATCACATCCGCTGGCAAGTCTTGCATCATCCCCACATATACATTCCCGTGCCCGCTCCCCAATTCAAGTGCACCTTGGCCGTGGGTACTTTGTAAATGGCTCCCCCAGCCACCCGCACAGCCACACAGTCCCCCGTGAGCTTGGGCTTTGGTACCAGATGACTGCGTACTAGAGTTAGGGTGGCTCCAGAGTCACGAAGTCCTTGTACTTTCCTCCCTTCCATGTGTACTTCCTGGCGGTGCCCTTGGCGGTTATCGGAGGCGGCCTGGACAGGGTTCACCTCGTGTAGAGTACCGAGAGGTTCCTCCCGGGTCGTCCCCAACTCCAGGTTTTGGTCGGATTCGGCCTGTAGACAGTGGACTGCGGCACGGTTGCTCGGGGCGGCGTTATTCCAGCTAGGTCGAGGCCGGTTCCGTGGGCAGTCTCTCTGGATGTGCCCCTGTTGGTTGCAGGTATGGCACCGGATTGGTGGACGTGCTGAATATCTGGGGGGGTAGGAATTCTGGTTTACCCCTGGCCGCTGGTACGTTGCGGGGCCCCCTGGAGGGCTGGCCATGGTAGGGGGGATGGTGGCTCGGGTTGGTATGGGTTGATCTCTCCGATTGTCTTGGAAATCGTCTGCCATATTAGCCGCTTCCTGCAGGGTGTGTGGTTTCCTGTCCCGGATCCAGTTTTGTAGGTAGATCGGGACGCCATTGAAGAATTGTTCCAGTACCATTAGCTGGAACAGACCCTCCAATGTATCAACTTGGGCGGCCTCCAGCCACCCCTTGGCAGCTCGTTGTAGCTGGTGCGCCCACTCCACATGGGTGTCCTTACTGGGTTTTTTAATGTCCCGAAACTTCTTTCGGTATGCCTCTGAGGTGATGGCATACCGGGCTAGGATGGCCCGTTTTACTTTAGCGTAGTCTCTACTATCCTCGTCTGGTACTGCCCGGTATGCTTCGGCGGCTCGCCCAGATAATCTTCCTGCTAGTAGGGGTACTCTGTCTGCATCATTAATCTCGTGCAGCAAACACAGTCTCTCGAAATCCTGTAGATAGTCGTCAACGCCACCCTCTGTCTCCACATAGCTTTTGAAGGCTTGATATGGGATTTTGGTTTTCCCTGGGAAACTATGGATTGGCGTTGTGGCTCTTTCTCTGGCTTGCTGGTTTCCTGGCGGCCCCCTAGCCATAATGTACTCCTGTACATCGGCGAACAGCCGGTTAAACATTTCTGTAGATGGTGGTTCAGGAAATAAAGCCAGTCGTGCTCGGAATTCCGCTGTAAATTCGTTGTTTTGTTCCTCCATTTGAGGTGCTGCAGCAGCTGCGGCTCTGTCTCCTTCCATGAGCTCCGTAATTAGGACAGCCTTTGCCTTGTTACTGGCGATTGCTCCTCTTGCTTCCAGCAGCTCCTTTAATGTGCTCCGTTTTAGCAGGGTGTAGTCTGTTCCCATTCACCTGCTGTTCGTGAGGTTTATTCGAATGCGCTGATTCCCGAATGCTTGTTCCTTGATTCGTTTAAAAATCTGCCGAACGTTGCTTTGCTGTGTAAATTCAATCCCGTCGCTTGCCACCAATTGTAGCGGAGAGGCAGTATGATCCACGATATCTCCGCTGGGTAACAGGAACAACAAAGGATAATCCAGGGAATCAGCATACAATAATCCAAACAGCACTGCAGTAACCCTTCCTTCCCAAGAACTAGACGACACATAGGCTGGGAGTCAACTGAGGTTTTAATCACAGGTCACAGTATTTATGCAATTCCCCATGCAAGGGGTTTCCAAACAGACATTACAGGGGTTGTACAGGAGGGGACTACATGGGGGACTTACTGTACTACATATTTCTCCCATCAGGCACCGCTGCACGAGAGGGATCATCCTCCCAGAATGCACCGTTAAGGGGATTATCCCCTCGTGCAGCAGAACCGGCAATTCACACAAAAATCCACAGTTGGTACAATATACGGTGGATTTACACGAATGGACGTTCGGTAGATAGCTGGGGTCTGGGCGCATCATTCGTGAGATTGCCGCTCAGATCCCAGCTAAAATAACCGAACGCCGCACAGAAAACAACTTTCTCTCAAAACACATGAAAAGAACCGATTGTCTTTAATGAACCTGGTCCTGAAACTCCCGAACGTCCTGGAGGCTTAACGGTGTTCGTGCCGTCGAATAACTGTAGGGAATGCTATGCGTTCGACGACACGAACCCGCTGATGAACCAGGGATCCAAGATGGCCGCTCGCCGCATGGTCGGTAGTCGAACGACGGCCACCCAGGAGAGCCTCTAATAACCGATTGCAACAATGTTGCAATCGGTTAACTAGCGCCACACGCCTCTAAGTGTGTGGGCTATTAGGGGGTATCGTATTCGTTTCACGAACGGCCCTCCAAAGTGCCGTTCGCGAAACGAACGGGAATCCCCATACAAACCGCCATTTGCATTCGGCGGAACAGATAGTACAGGCAATGCAGGAAACACATGAAACAGGCACATACAGGTACAATGCATCTCTCTCCAGACCTATAGGCAACCCTTAAAGGCATAGTGTCCAGTTATAGTCCGAGTGGCTAGGTTTGCCACAACCCCGTTTGACTTCGACACTTCGAAGTGCGTTCAAATAGTCGAACGCCGCCTTCGGATGGGACTTTGTTATTTTTCAAGGCAGAAATAGACCGACCGAACAGCCTGAATCTGTGGAACTGTTTTGGGCATGCAAACAGGCGTGCGGCCGGTCCAAAGAGACTTTTCCATATCTCTGGAAACCCTGAACGAATTTGTACGTATTTCGAATATGTTTGTCCCCAAGTTGTGTTGTTCATAAAAATATAAGTTTTATTCCTGTGTGATGAAAAATCATGAAGTTATAAAAATGCCTAAAAAGGATAAGTTTTAGCTTAGGAGATAATTGAGTAGATACAGTAAGAAACTCAATTATCTCCCAAGCAGAGGGGAGGGAATCTGTGGGTTGTAACCGTTATCTGATTGGTTAATGTCTAATTTCCTGTGGGCATCTCCCTTGCAGGGGAGCACTGCATAAAAGCAGATTACCTGTCATTAAACATCAGTTCTACTTCACCCTCAATCTAGAGTCTTGTCTGTTATTGGGGGTAATCGCTATACAGCTATTCACACTAGCTCTTGTAAGAGCTTCTTGACTTGGAGCTGGGAATCCTCCTCACTGATCGGGAAAAGGACACCCTCCAGCGGTTGAAACCCCTCTGCTACACGGGGTAACCGCTACATTGGTGGCAGTGGTGGGATGGTCCTGTCTTCCCAGAGGAGGTTGCTACATCTATGAAGTATTAGAAACTGAAACGGCCAACATTGAAGGATTTGCTAGAGAGCCGTGGGCGTTCAGCTAGCAACAGACCGAGACGGGAATTAATAGCTGAACTGGTCGAAATGGACCAAAACAACATCATGGCTAACGCTAACTCACCAAATGGAGAAGAGGACGAGATCCAGAGGATCGTGCAAGGAAGGCTGGCACTCTATGGGCCAAATCCACCAGTAGAAGTGGTAACCCAGCTTCTCAACGCAGCGATGGAGGAGGCGAGGGACAAAAGAGCCTACCATATACAGGTACTGACCACACCGAGAACAGAGAGCCCAACAGTACTACCGATGGGAACCCTCAGTGAGCGGAAAAAGGTACCATTTGCTGTATTTAAAGCATACCAAGAGGCTGATGGAGAGATAGATGGATATTTGGCCGATTTGGAAAGGCAATGTGCGCTACATCAGGTGCCGCCCGAGGAATGGGCTACAATTTTGTCGGGCAAACTGTCGGGAAAAGCCAACGAAGCTTTTCATGCCATTCCAACCGAGGATGTTAAAAACTATGCTACCGTAAAGGAAGCCCTACTGTTCCGGTATGCTGTAACCCCCGAAGCATACCGGCGGCGGTTTAGGGAATCTAAACGGAAAGGTGGAGATTCCAACTCAGAGTGGGCCTGTACGTTACACAGGACCGCATCTCATTGGATACAGGGTTGCAAGCCACCACTGGAGAGGAAGTGTTGCAACTATTCCTGCTCGAACATTTTATAGGAACACTTCAATCGGGCCTAAGGGAATGGGTCCGGGATCGGCGGCCACTCACCCTACAGGACGCAGCCCATCTAGCAGAGGAGTATACTGATACCCGACAGCCAGAACCTGAGCCGTACGTGACAAACCCCCCCCCAGGACAGAGTTCCGTACTCCGGTCCCGCCAGGTCCAGCCCACTACTCCGGGCCCCCCGGTTCCAGTCGAACCAGTCTCAAGTATGGTGCCATGGATGCCACCGGCTGGGACACATCAGGAACAACTGCCCTATGGAACCCCCCAGGACCACCTGGGGACGACCTACCAACCGACCCCGACCTACACCGGCTGCTCACTGTCTGGAAACTGCAGCTGAGACGGAGGAGTACTTAGGGGTCCTATACAAGGCCAACCCCATTCAAGCCGCCACTCAGGATAACAGGCAGCAGCACCGCCAAGAGGTGCTGGTCAACGGACAACCCGCTCAGGGTCTGCGAGACTCTGGGGCCACAATAACTCTGATACAAAAACACTTGGTTCGCAACAACGACCGCACCGGAAAGACTGTTGCTGTTCGAGTCGCCGGAGGAGCTGTTTACCGTCTCCCCACTGCCCGGGTTCATCTCAACTGGGGAGCCGGAGCCGGTACTGTACAAGTGGGAATAATGGACAACCTCCCAGCCGAAGTCTTACTGGGCAACGACTTTGGGACTCTCACCTCAGCCTATGCACCGACCGCAGCCGCTCATCCAGTCACCACCCGTGTTCAAGCCCACAACGCAGAGAACAACCCACCGGTAATGGAGACCGAGATAAGACATACTGACCCCTTGACTAAGACACTAGCTATGATGACCCTAGCCTGGGATACCCCAGAAGAGTTTGGTAGGGAGACTAGGGCTGACTCCTCCCTCCTAAAGTTTCGCCTTAGGGCAGAGACAGGTTAGCCAGGTTCAGAGGGGGAAAAATATGTATGGGAGAAAGACAAGCTTTACCGTGTATCCGAAAAACGTCACCCTGGGGCCACCCCTTTGCAGAGGTACCAGTTGCTAGTTCCCAGGAAGTACCGACGGGAGCTTCTCCGAATAGGGCACGACATTCCCTTAGCCGGACATTTGGGGATAACTCGCACATCTCACAGGGAAACCCAGCACTTCTGTTGGCCGGGGGTCTTACCGGACCTGGGATGTGTGCCAAAGGGTGGGAAAAAGAAGGGATCACCCTAAGGCCAAGCTGATATCCATGCCCATAATAGAAGAGCCCTTTAGCCGGATAGCAGTTGACCTGATAGGGCCCCTTAAACGGCCTAGTCCCTCCGGTAAGAGATTTATCCTTACCATGGTGGACTATGCCACCCGCTATCCCGAATCGGTTGCCCTGTCCAATATTCAGGTGGACACTGTGGACAATGCCCTGGTTGGGATATTCGCTAGAGTGGGCTTCCCGAGGGAAATCCTATCCGACCAAGGGAGCCAGTTCACCACTGAACTGACTCATCAATTGTGGAAAGTCTGCCAAATCAAGTCCCTACTTAGCTCTCCATACCACCCCGAGACTAACGGCCTCTGTGAACTTTTCAACGGTATCCTCAAGCAAATGTTGAAAACATTCACAGACGAATACCGTGACTGGGAACGTTTCCTGCCTCACCTCCAGTTCGCGTACAGAGAGGTGCCGCAGGAATCCACGGGGTTCTCTCCTTTTGAGTTACTATATGGGCGAAGGGTGCAAGGCCCCCTGGACCTCATTAGGGAGCACTGGGAGGGAACCACCGAACAAGAGGGATCCCCCATCGTATCATATGTGGTGCAGCTCCAAGACCGCATAGAACAGCTAGCACGGATGGTTAAAGAAAACCACCAAGCGGCCCAGGAGCGGCAAAAGGTATGGTACGATCGGGGTGCTCGCCAGCGGACGTTTCAGGTGGGACAGAAGGTCCTAGTGCTGAAACCGACCAAAAGTGATAAGTTACAAGCAGACTGGCAGGGCCCTTACACAGTGGTAGACCAACTCTGCGATACCACCTATGTAATCGCCAGCGACCAGGATGAGAGGATACGCAAAGCATTCCACATTAATATGCTCAAAGCCTATCAAGAAAGGCCCGAGGACATAACTGCTGTCTGCGCCCCAACCACTGATGATCCAGACAGCTTACCACTACCTGACCTCTTGAGTAGACAACCCCAGACTAATCCCCTCAGTCAGATAAAGCTAGGGGACAGACTGACGGCCACTGAGAGGGAACAGATACACTTCTTAATAGCTAGTAAAAGCCACACGTTCTCCCAAGAACCAGGGTACACTACATTAACCACCCGTAGGGTGGAAACCCCAGGACAGACTCCGCTTAGGCAACCACCATACCGGATAACTGATACCGTCAGAGCCAGTGTGCGGGAAGAGATCCAGGAAATGTTGAGGCTAAAAGGCATTGAGTTCTCCGATAGTCTCTGGGCATCGCCGGTAGTCCTAGTACCAAAGAAGGATGGGACTACTTGGTTCTGTGTGGACTACCGACGGCTAAATGATAAAACTGTGACAGACGCCTACCCTATGCCCCGGGTGGATGAGTTATTGGATTGCATCACCAGGGGACGATATCTGACCACCATTGACCTCTGTAAGGGGTACTGGCAGATTCCCCTGGCCGAGGAGGATATCCCCAAGTCGGCCTTTGTCACCCCGTTTGGCTTGTACCAATTCAGAGTCATACCATTCGGGATGAAAAACGCCCCAGCCACGTTTCAACGCTTGGTGGACAGACTCCTTGATGGCTCACAGGATTTCGCTTGTGCGTACCTGGATGACATCGCAATCTATATCGAGTCCTGGGAAGAGCACTTGAGGCATGTGGGGGCAGTGCTGGATCAGATTTGGGCCACGGGCCTGACTCTGAAGCCAGACAAATGCCATATAGGCATGGCGGATGTCCATTATTTGGGCCACCGGGTCGGGTGTGGACGACAGCGGCCAGAGCCTGACAAGACAGAAGCTGTCGCTAACTGGCCCACCCCCCGAACCAAGACCCAAGTCCTGGCCTTCCTGGGGACAGAAGGGTATTACAGATAGTTTGTACCAGACTACAGCGCCTTAGCTAAGCCCCTGACTGATCTCACAAAAAAGAACCTTCCCAGACAGGTCCTGTGGTCTCCCGCCTGTGAATCTGCTTTCCAAGCCCTGAAGGACGCCCTTGTACATGCTCCTTTTTTGGCTGCACCGGTCCCTAACAAACGTTTTATCGTCCACACAGACGCTTCCATGTTCAAACTGGGGGCAGTTTTAAGCCAAGTGGGAGAGGACGGAGGAGAACACCCGGCCGCTTACATCAGCCGTAAACTATTACCCCGGGAAGTGAGCTATGAGGCAGTCAAAAAGGAATGTTTGGCTTTGGTTTGGGCGCTAAAGAAACTCACCCCCAATTTGTATGGGCGAGAATTCACCTTAGTCACGGACCACAACCCCCTGGTTTGGTTAAACAGAGTGGCGGGGGACAATGGACGATTATTAAGATGGAGCCTAGCCCTACAGCCCTATAATTTTAACATTCAATTCCGCCCTAGGAAGCAAAAATGGTAACGCGGATGAGCTGTCTCACCAGACTGAACTCAGCCCATAACCTGTTGTCCAGACAGCCTTCAGTTGACCCGAAGAGGATCAAACCGGGTCTGCTGGAGTGTTCCACAAAGAGGGAGCCATGTAACAGATCCCCCCCTTTTTGCGTGGATCTAGAATATATGTGAACAAGCGTCCTACCCTGTTGCCTGGGAACCTCTACCTTTTTACCTTCCTGCCATCATCCACATTGCCCTACACCTAAGGACAAAAACAGTTTCTGGCCCTTTAACTGTGTTGTGCAGAGAATGGGTACATTTGATATGGCACTTTGGATACAGCCGAAGTGCCGAAGTAGTCGAAGTGGCCGCCCTTAGACAGTCGAACACGTGGCGGCAGCCATTTTAATACAGCCGAACGCGGTCAGCGGTGTGTGCCGTCAAATCTCTGGAACGGAAATCGGTCACACATTTGCACGAACACCGCTGACCTGCACCGTCCCCTACCTTTCGACACTGCGGCTGGAGACTAAGTCACATTCGAAGATTCGAACACACGTTCGAATGGGACTTTGTCATCTTTTCATGTGAAATCGACTACCACTCACCTAACAACCATCGAGGAAGTTTAATTCCATTTGACTTCGACAGCAGTCGAAGTACATCGACGATTCGAACGCCGCATTCGGATGGGACTTTGTCATCTTTTCCCTGTAAAACAGACTGCCACTCACCTAACGACCACCGAGGAAGTTTACCCCGTTTGACTTCGACACTTCGAAGTGCGTTCAAATAGTCGAATGCCGCCTTCGGTTGGGACTAATAACAATTATTATTGTTATTTTTCAAGGCAGAAATAGACCGACCGAACAGCCTGAATCTGTGGAACTGTTTTGGGCATGCAAACAGGCATGCGGCTGGTCCAAAGAGACTTTTCCATATCTCTGGAACCCCTGAACAGATTTGTACGAATTTCGAATATATTTGTCCCCAAGTTGTGTTGTTCATAAAAATATAAGTTTTATTCCTGTGTGATGAAAAATCATGAAGTTATAAAAATGCCTAAAAAGGATAAGTTTTAGCTTAGGAGATAATTGAGTAGATAAAGTAAGAAACTCAATTATCTTCCAAGCAGAGGGGAGGGAATCTGTGGGTTGTAACCGTTATCTGATTGGTTAATGTCTAATTGCCTGTGGGCGTCTCCCTTGCAGGGAAGCACTGCATAAAAGCAGAGTACCTGTCATTAAACCTCAGTTCTACTTCACCCTCAATCTAGAGTCTTGTCTCTTATTGGGGGTAACCGCTATACAGCTATTCACACTAGCTCTTGTAAGAGCTTCTTCACTTGGAGCATGACTGGAAGCTGGGAATCTTCCTCACTGATCGGGAAAAGGACAGCCTCCAGCGCTTGAAACCCCTCTGTAGGGATCGACCGATTATCGGTTTTACCGATATAATCGGCCGATATTCAGTATTTTCGACAATATCGGTATCGGCCAATTCAGATACCGATATTGCCGATAATAGCTCCTAGGACCGCCAGGCTCATTACAAGCCTGGGGGGGGGGCGGAGAGCAAGCGCTTACTCATCTCCCGGCTGCTCCTCCAGCTCCCCAGTGCAACTCTCGCGAGACCCGTGGCCGTCCGAGCGTTGCCATGGGTCACCATGGCAATGCTCCGCGCGACACGCTGGCCGCGAGAGTTGTACTGGGGAGCTGGAGGAGCTGCCGGGAGGTGAGTAAGCGCTTGCTCTCTGCCCCCCCCAAAGCTCAGCCAATGCCACTGGACCACCAAGGACTGTCATATCCCCCCTCCCTGGCCAGGAAACAAGCAGGGAGGGGGGATAACAAAAATAAATAATAATTAAATATAAAAAAATAATAATTTAATAAAAAAATGCCCCCTCACACACTCCATCATATACACATACACTACACAAACACACTGTGTATATAATGCAGTGTGTGTGTTTGTATAGTGTGTGTGTGTGTGTGTTTGTATACAATGCACACAAATACACTGCATTATATACACACACTATACAAACACACACACACTGCATTATATACACACACTATACAAACACACTGTGTATATAAGGCAGTGTGTGTGTGTTTGTGTAGTGTGTTTATATAATGCAGTGTGTTTGTGTAGTGTGTGTATATAATGCAGTGTGTTTGTCTAGTGTGTTTATATAATTCAGTGTGTGTTTGTTTAGTGTGTGTTTGTGTAGTGTGTATATAATGCAGTGTGTGTGTTTGTGTAATGTGTTTATATAATGCAGTGTGTGTGTAGTGTGTGTATATAATGCAGTGTGTTTGCATATTGTGTGTGTCTATAATGCACACTACACAAACACACTGCATTATATACACACACTATACAAACACACACACTCTGCATTATATAAACACACTACATTCACTATACACACACCACACAAATACACACACACTCTGCATTCATTATATACACACACACTTTACATTTAGTATATACAGCATTCACTTTACGCACACTACCCACACACTACACAAACACTCTGCTTTCATTATTTACACACTGCATCCACTACACACACTAGACAAATACACACTGCATCCACTACACAAACACACATTGCATCCTCCACACACACTACACAAACACACACTGCATCCACAACACACACACTACACAAACACACACTGCATCCACTACACACACTACACAAACACACAGCTCCCCGTCACACTGCATCCACTACACGTGGCATGTATATTTTGTGCATTTACCTTTAGAAATAGTTTTTATTTTCCAAAATGGTAAATGTACAGAATATCGGCAAATTATATCGGCTATCGGCCTGAAAGTTCACAGAATATCGGTATCGGTATCTGCTCTAAAAAATCAATATCGGTCGATCCCTACCCCTCTGCTACACGGGGTAAATACTACAAGAGGCCATTTAATAAAATTAGAAAATTTATTTTTTAAAAAAAGGGAAAAATATGGCCGATTCATATATAACTTTTTCAAATTTTGCTAATGAAAAGAAACTACATCCATCAAACCAAACTTACTCAGAAACTTTAAGAATACAAGAACATATTAATCTCAAACTAAGACAAAAATCAATTTATGCATTGAAAAAAAATGAAAATCAAATATTATGCCAAAGTAAATAGAGCGGATAAATTATGATAGGATAGACTTAAAAACACGATTCTAAATCCAAGATATCTAAACTGATAGTAAACAATAAAACATTATTATCTCTGGAACGCATTGGAAAAGCTTTTAATAACTATTATGAAGATTTATACAATGTAAATAGTTATTCCCAAGAATCAGATATAGTTAAATATTTTCAAAATTTAGATTTCCCAAAACTTTCACAAACACAAAAAAAAAACTTGCCTATTACTTTGGAAGAAGTAGATCGAAATATTTCCAAACTTCAATCTCAAAAAAACCCTGGACCGGATGGATTAAGCAATATCTTTTAGAAACTTTTTAAAGCAAACCTAATCAGGCTAGTGTTTTGACCCATTTATATCGGCTACAATCTTATTCCCCAGAATCTGAAGCATGGCAAGATACTGAAAGGTTTATGTCAGGATATGAGGATTTATCCTCAATTATATGGAATATTAAAGAAAAGCAATTAAGTACTATTCTAAAACAGAAAAGTACAGTTTTAAGTAAATTGACGTATTCTTGGTTAAACATAAAAAAGCAATTCTAAATAATGATAAAATTATTACCTTCAAATGACACAGCAATCCTTGAGGTATCCACAGAAGATTTGAATCTGTATGTATGGAAACAAAGAAATATTTCTACTATATCACAATTGATAAATAATGCGTCTCTAAAATTATTTCCAAAACTGATGCATGAATTTAATCTTCCTAACTCTCAAATTTTCAATTACCTCTGAGTTAAGACTATCATAAACAAGCATCTTGTTTTTTTTTGAATATTTAATCTTTATTTTAAATTTTTTTCTTTTAAATCTCATTAAATACATATATCATACAAATACAAATATCATACAAATATACATTTGTGATACAAACAAACAACACAGCAGCAAAATAGGGGAGGGAGAAGAAAAATACATCAGAAAGACTTCCATAGTAGAGTGGTAATATCATTTAGATAAATCTCATAATTATTTACAATGTTCATGGAATTGTTCTACTACTAATTGAGCGACACTATTTTATACATCAATCATCTCAATACACTTTAACCAAACAGAAATCTTATTGCTTAGTCTTTGTTTACTTAGCATCAGCTCCATTCTAATCTGAAAATCGAGTTGAGATTTAACTTTCTTCCAGGGGACTTCTGAATCCCTTTTCCACCATCTCGCAATTACTATTTTAGCCGCTAAAAACAGATGTATAAGAATTGCTTTTAATTCATATGTCATATGAGGCCAATTTAGATGAAGTAGAACTACCTCTGGAGAGATTATCAACTCGAGTTTTAAATTGTTAGATATAAAATGCTGCATTTTCAACCAGAGATTTTTTAATTTATAGCAATCCCACCAAATATGTCTAAAATTGCCTCTAATACTATTGCATCTCCAACAGATAGGGTTTACTAGAGGGTAAATTTTATTCAATTTAGCTGGTACTAAGTACCACCTATTTAAAACTTTAAAGTGCGTTTCTAATAAATTTAATGAATGTATATTCTTCTTAACATCCATCATTGAAGAACCCCATTGATTCAGATTTATATCGATATTCAAGTCTTGTTTCCAAGCCTGTATGGCAGTAGGATTTGTGTCTTTAGCTATTGATTTAATTAGTATTAGAGCTTTAGAAAGTGGTTTATTAACTTTTTTTGATGTAAATAATAAATCTATCGAATTGCTTAAATTAGATTTTGGTATTATTAGATGTGTATTAATATAGCTTTTAAGTCTTAGAAAATTAAACACCTCTCTAGGAGGGAGATTATGTATCTCTGTTATTTGAGCAAAGGTTTTAATTAGTCCTTCTGTCAATAATTGGTCCAGAGTCGTTATCCCTACTTTTTTCCAATTATTTAAGTTTAAGTCTTCCACTTGTTTTTCTACAATATCTAACTCTAAATAACTTGGAACTTTTTTTTCTATATTCATTACTTTTTTAATTTTTAACCAATTTTCCAATAATTGAGTTAGAATAATACTGGCATATTCTTTTTTCTTTGGCATTTTATTTATATTCCAAATTAGACAATCTAAGCTAGAAACTTCTCCTGCCTTCAATTCCATTTTATACCATCCCTCATCTTTATTTTCTTTCATTTGCATTCTATAGACATGTAGGGTAATAGCTGCTTTAAAGTTATTCATTATGAGTGGATAATCAAGTCCACCTTTATATATTTTCTGCGCTAATATTGACTGTTTCAATCTCGGCTTCTTGCCTTTCCAGATGTATTGAGTAAAACTTCTTTGTATTAATTGAAGCCAATGGATTGGGATATGGAGAGGTAACATTTGAAACATATAATTCCACTTTGGTATAACATATGAATTGATAACATTTATTCGCCCCAAAAAAGTAATCTCTAGGTTTCTGCGATCTTTTAACCATTTATTGAGATCTAATAATAATGTTAGGAAATTTACTTCCATAATCTTATTTGTCTCTCTGGTTATTTTAATTCCTAAGTAATCCATACTTTCTTTAACCCAAATAAAATCATATTTGTTTTTAATCTCTCGTTGTATCCTTTTATTTAGGTTAACATCTAATATCAAGGACTTATTTATATTTAACTTATAATTTGATATGAAGCTATATCGCTCTATTTCTTGCATTATGCGTTCCAAAGAATTTTTAGGGTTTGTAAGAGTAATTAAAATGTCATCAGCATATAAGCTAATTTTTTGATCCTCATCCATTATTTTATAACCATGGATCTCTTTATTATTCCTAATATTCTCAGCCAATGGCTCGATAGTCAGCAAGTAGAGCAATGGTGAGAGGGGACAACCCTGTCGGGTACCATTTCTAAGTTGGAACCATGGGGCGACTATATTAGGTCCAATAGTTCGTGCAACAGGATTTACATATAGTGCCATTATAGCTTTCTTAATCCAACCTTCCAATCCATAATGTTGTAAAACGGCTTCTAAATATTTCCAGCTGACTCTGTCGAATGCTTTTTCAGCATCAATCGACAGAGTCAGAACTGGAACATCATATCTATTTGCGTCATCCAAGATATTAATAATTTTCCTTATACTTGTATAGGAATTTCTACCTGGAACATATCCTATTTGATCTTTATGGATGATTAGTGGAAGAAGTTTTTTTATTCTAGCAGCCAAAACCGAAGCGTATAACTTAGTGTCAACATCTATTAAAGATATCGGACGGTAGTTTTTGATATCAGTGGGGTTTTTATCATTTTTTAGAATAGGCAAGATATTAGCTTTTAGCATCTCTGCTGGTAAAAATCCTCTGTTTGCCGCTATGTTGAAAGCAGAGGTCAAATGTGGACATATTAAATCTTTAAATGTTTTATAAAATAGGTTGCTAAACCCATCCGGGCCTGGTGTTTTAGATCTTTCTAAATCATTTATTGCTTTCATAGTCTCCTCCATAGTTATAGGTTTATTTAAGAAATCATTTTCAATAGAAGTTAATTGAGGCTTCTTTATATTATTTAAATAGTTTTTAATATCCTCATCTGTATTGATCTGAGGAATATTGTATAGATTGGAATAATATTCATTAAAACACTTTCCAATCTCTCTGGGGGTTAGTGCTATTTTTCCATTCTGTATTATTTTGTCTACCTTATTTTGTACTTTTTGTTTTCTAAGTTTTTGGGATAGCATCTTTTCAGCTCGATTGCCTTTGGAATAATATTTAAATTTTAATCTAACCATATTTTTAGCTATCATGTCCATTAATTTTTGCTTTATTTTTTCTTTAAGTTCTAATATTTTTTCATAAATTTCAGGAGATGGAGATTGTTTATTGATATGAGTCAAATCTCTTAATTCTGTATGTAAAAATGCCAAAGTATTATTTTTATCAAGTTGGCTTTGTAACTTGATAATATGACCTCTTATAACGGCCTTGAAGGCACACCACAAAATAGATGAATCAATATTTTCTGAGATATTTTCTTTAAAATAATTTTTTATATTATCTCTTATATGAGTTTTTTTTAATTCACAACAAAGCAAATTATCTCTTAGCCGCCAAGTATAAGCTTCTCTTTTAAGTGTACTAAAAATCATTTCACAAAAAACTCCATCGTGGTCTGTCCATACTATCTCGTCAATCTTTGTTTTTTTGGTCATATCAATAATACTTGGGTCGACCCAAATCATGTCTAATCTTGAATAGGAAAAATGCACTTTAGAAAAATGCGTATAGTCTCTCTCATTAGGATTAAAAATTCTCCAAATATCGAATAGATTATATTCATCTTTAATTTTTTTTAAGGCTTTTGCTTGTTTTATAACCATCTGATTTAAAGTATTTCCTTTCATTAATTTTTTATCTATCTGAGGGTCTAGTACAGCATTGAAATCCCCTGCCACTATTAACTTTCCCACTTTAACTTCATCTACTTTTTCCAGAATTGTTTTTAAATAGGCAACTGGTAAATGATTAGGAAGATATATATTACATAATGTAAAAAGTACAGAGTCAATTTTACATATTATTATTAAATACCTGCCTTTAGTATCTTGTATTTGATGAATTACTTCAACTTTAATCTTTTCTCCAAATACCACAGCTACTCCACATTTTTTTTTTTCCTTATTGGAAGCTTGAATTATAAGTGGAAATCTTTTACCCCCCCTATTTTGTTTATCCGCTTGTCTCCAGTGAGTTTCTTGTAAGAATATTAAATTCAATTGTTTTTCACTGAGGTATTTGTACAATAGATTTCTTTTCGCTATAGTATTCAATCCCTGAACATTAAGTGTAAGCATTTTTATCATATTATTTTCAAAAACCTCCCTACATCCCTTTCCACTCGATAGCCATTACCCTTCCCTTTTGCTGCATAAACATATCTACACAAACACATAAAACAAAATATTAAAATCATAGGAGGAAATCCTCCTTTTTTATCACAAAGACTGTAAATTTTCATATAGAAATTCAGTCTTTACTGTGTCTTTAAATTAGACACTAAGTGGGCGTATCCAGAAAGAGGTAGTAATATTTACAAGTTTGCAATCTCTCTCCAAGAGGGAGAGAGAGAGAGAAAGAGAAAAAAAAAAAAAAAAAACTTTTATACTTAACTCCATTAACTTTCAATTCTGTGTCTTAAGTGGATCTATATCCTCTTATCTTACCAATACATATGAATAATTTACTTTTAGCCACCTCTTTGAATTAAAAACTGATTAATACTTAAACATATTTGCTTTTATCTACTTTTTTCCAGATAATTAGTTAGTACCCTTAAGGTGAGAACAACCAACAATTACTTCAATAAACCTGTTAATTATTCAAAAAAACATTTCTTTGCTTATTTTATACTTAACTTCATTGCTCTATGAATAATTTTCTTTTAACCACCTCTTTAAGTACAAATCTGATTAATATTAATACTTAGACATATTTACTTTTAAAAAAAACAAAAAAACATTTCTTTGCTTATTTTATACTTAACTTCATTGCTCTATGAATAATTTTCTTTTAACCACCTCTTTAAGTACAAATCTGATTAATATTAATACTTAGACATATTTACTTTTAAGTCCTTATGTTCCACATGGTTACATGCATATACCCAATTAAATAGTTCTACATAAGTGAGGACAAAAAAAAAAAAAAAAATTCTTCCATTATTTTATACTTAAATCAGTTACTCTGTGATTCTTTACTTTAAATAAATCTGTTTCTACTTAACTTACTAATACATGTGAATAATTTTCTTTTAACCACCTCGTTAAGTTCAAATCTAATTAATATTAATACTTAGACATATTTGCTTTTAAATCCTTATGTTCCAAGTGCTTGTGTGCATATACTTAATTCTCAATTGACTAGTAGCTTTAAAGTGAAAACAAGCCCCAATAACATCAACAAATTAGCAACTTGTGCAAAGCACAATTAAGTAATTCTATATGAGTGGGAAAAAAAATAAAAATAAAAAAAAAAAAAGTTAATTTTTTTCCTTTTTCATTCCTTCCTCTCTCCCTCCTCTCTCTTCTCCTCTCTTCTCTCTTCCTTCCATCTTCCTCTCCGCCGCAACAGACCCTTCAAGCTTTTTTATTGATACCTGTTAACCAACTATTTGCTTCATTTGCATCCAAAAAAATTTTTCTTTCTTGTTTCCAAGTAAATCTTAAAGATGTTGGATAGGCCCATTGAAACCTGATCTCTGCTTTTCTTAAAAAATCCGTCACGATAGAGAAAGATTTCCTCCAAGTCCTGGTGTGATAAGATAAGTCTTGCAAAAAAATTATGTCTTTGTAAATAGAATTTGTTCGGGGTTTGGTACGGCAGGCTTTCATTAAATTATTTCTCAATGATAATGAGGAAAAACTCACTATTACATCTCTTGGGAGATGTGAAGCTGTTGTATCTGGTTTATGTATTCGGTGAAAATTTTCTATTTTATATTCATCTGTAGGTATTTCTGGTAAAACTTCTTCAAATAAATTGTTTAGATATTCTCTCAATTTTTCATTGGAGATTTCTTCAGAAACACCTCTTACTCTGATGTTTCAAAAAAAAAAAAAAAACAAGCATCTTGTTTTTTAAGATTCTTTTATAATTTCAAATATCTCAAAAAATATTTAACCCCTTAAGGACACATGACGGAAATATTCCATCACGATTCCCTTTTATTTCTGAAGTTGTGGCCTTAAGGGGTTAATCATTCAAAAATTGCAAAAATATTGTCAAAAGCAAGACAACTGATTAAAAAACTTAACAACATACATAAAATTCCTGCCTTATCAGAAAATGGGAAAAAGATTTGAGACTAAATATTGAGAATGAACAATGGAATAAAACTTTATTTAGTTTCACATCATATGCTCACTGTTTAAATCTTCCGGAGATGCATTATAAAATTACAAATAGATGGTATTGGGTTCCCACTAAACAAGCAAAAATTTCTTCATCTGAGTCTGAAATATACTGGAGATGTGATAGAGAAACATGGACATATTTGCACATATGGTGGGGATGTGATATGCTTAAAGATATTTGGAACAAAGCTTACCAGTGGTTTACCAAAGTATCTAATGTTAAAATTAACTAGTCTACATCTTAATTGGCCAACCATATCACTAAAACACAAAATGAATAATTGCTCAAAACTGGAAAACTACTAGCAGTCGATTTGGAATAAAGTATATACTCAACTAATAAATCAAATACAGATGGAAAAATAGATTAGTATTAACCTAAATTAAAGTTAAATTAAAAATAAATATATGATATATGGGACCAATGGTTACTAAGATTAAACAAACATATATGTCCATATATATGCACCCTAATTAAAACGTTCACTAGGACAAAGATTACATTTTAACCTAGAGGTTTCTGCTTTGCTTTTTTCTCGTCAGTATCAATTTTATGTTGTCAATTTATGATATTTGGTAACTAGTATGTTATATGCTTTATGTTATTTGATGTTGGTCACCCAGATCAGGGCTATTAGGGGAAATAAGCTTTGTTGGGTTTTATGTGTTTTTGGAGTATTTTTGGGAAGTTTGGGAAAATGTATATTTTTCTGTACTTGGAGATAATTGGATTAGTACAGTTCCTGATCCAATTATCTCCCAGGCACAGAGAAGGGAATATCTGTTTATGTATGGGAGTGTCCTGGATCTGAGAGCCAATGTAATTGTGTGTTTGTTTCTGCTGTGGTTTACGCTCATTGCCCCTTGCATGAGGACTGTCATAAAAGGCCAAGTGTGATCCCATTTAAATCAGTTCACTTCAACTTTAACACGCAGTCTCATCTCATGATTGTAGGGAACCGCTATACCAGCTTCGGATTGCTATACTGGCTATAATCACTAGCTCTTGTAAGAGCTACACAGCTATACCTGCTAGACTCTCTGGAGTAGGAGAGGTCCAGGACGAGACCCCAGCCAAGCAACAGCAGCTAAGGGGCTATGGTGTTTGGTGTGGTGCTTATAGTACTCCAGGCTACTAGGGAGCAGTGACTGGCAAAGGCACCCACTCAGGGTGCCAGGCAATCCATCAGACTAACCCGACCCAACCTCATCCCTAAACCCCCCCAATCCTCTAACTCTGACCCTTAACCCTACACCTCACCATCCCCCACGACACAACACCCTAACTTTACCCTAACCCTCACCATAGCACTCACCCTAAACCCCTAACCCTCATCCCCCACCTTAACCCTTAACCCAACCCTAAATCCCTAACCTTAACTGTATCTGGGTACAATTCCCTGGTTTCTCCAAATACATAATACCAGGGTACTAAAGGTGGACATAGGGACTCGAGGCAGAAATAGGTACTATTGGGAGGCCTGCACCTTATTTGTTTCTTCAGGGATTACAAGAACTTTTGGGTACTATCGGATATGGAAACGCGTCCACTTGTTTTAACAATCCTTTCACAGCGGTATGTCTGCAATTTAAAAAAAATAAAATACTGAGACAAAACTGTTCCTAATTTGTGTTATAATATCTTTTGTTTGTGCTGAGGTTTCATGTAAATTCATTGAAATGACAGTCATTGTAAGGAATCCATAGAGATTTTATCTGTGATTGAATACTCAATTTGGGAATTGTGAGACAGAACATTCTCTATGCAGATCTGGAACTAACCGGAACCATTTTGCAAATGACAGAGAGTGCAGTGCGTTCCAGGGAGAGAAAAACCGGAAGTGTAATGCGCTCCAGAGATAGAGGACAGGAATTTCCGTGCTTTGCATCCTGAGTAAGAGGAAGTGCTGTGCGTTCCATTGTAAGTTACAGGAACTGCTGTGCGTTCCAGTGTAGGTTACAGGAAGTGCTGTGCGTTTCACTGTAGGTCACAGGAAGTGCTGTGCGTTTCAGTGTAGGTTACAGGAAGTGCTGTGCGTTTCACTGTAGGTTACAGGAAGTGCTGTGCGTTTCAGTGTAGGTTACAGGAAGTGTTGTGCGTTCCATTGAAGGTAGTGCTGTGCGTTCCATTGTAGATTACAGGAAGTGCTGTGCTTTCCATTGTAAGTAACAGGAAGTGCTGTGCGTTCCAGTGTAGGTTACAGGAAGTGCTGTGCGTTTCACTGTAGGTTACAGGAAGTGCTATGCGTTTCTGTGTAGGTTATAGGAAGTGCCTTGCGTTCCATTGTATGTTACAGGAAATGCTGTGCTTTCCATTGTAGGTCACGGGAAGTGCTGTGCGTTCCATTGTAGATTACAGGAAGTGCTGTGCGTTCCAGTGTAGGTTACAGGAAGTGCTGTGCGTTTCAGTGTAGGTTACAGGAAGTGCTATGCGTTTCAGTGTAGGTTATAGGAAGTGCCTTGCGTTCCATTGTAGGTTACAGGAAATGCTGTGCTTTCCATTGTAGGTCACGGGAAGTGCTGTGCGTTCCATTGTAGATTACAGGAAGTGCTGTGCGTTCCAGTGTAGGTTACAGGAAGTGCTGTGCGTTTCAGTGTAGGTTACAGGAAGTGCTGTGCGTTTCACTGTAGGTTACAGGAAGTGCTATGCGTTTCAGTGTAGGTTATAGGAAGTGCTTTGCGTTCCATTGTAGGTTACAGGAAATGCTGTGCTTTCCATTGTAGGTCACGGGAAGTGCTGTGTGTTCCATTGTAGATTACAGGAAGTGCTGTGCGTTCCAGTGTAGGTTACAGGAAGTGCTGTGCGTTTCAGTGTAGGGTATAGTGCCTTGCGTTCCATTGTAGGTTACAGGAAAGGCCCTAACCCTAGCCTTCTTACACAACTATTTCCACCCCTTGACTCCAAAAAAAGTATTTAACTAACCTGACCCTTTAACCATCTCACTCTAGAACAGAAGCCTTTCTCACCAAAATTACATAACATCCTATTAGCCCTTTTTTCACAACAGCCCGAATTCACATCCATGGGGCCCCTCCCCAATCTTTTTGGAAGTCGCAGGGGTGTCCTCTTTTCCTACTCTGTTTGCTCTCCGTACAGAATATTCTATCTGAATAATAAAAAAAGGTAAAAATAAATATATATATTAATATGCTATGCACACAGGTAGCCACTAAGGGGCAGTATTAAACTTTTTAGTATGTCTTTCTGTACAGGAAAACAGAAAAAACTGTATGAGATATACAAATATTCAACAAGGTGGCCCCCAAATCCTTGAGTAAAATACACTCTGAGCTGTCTTAAACATTTGATCTTTTCTCTATTTTTGTGCTCTTTAAAAAAAAAATTAGGGTTGTCCAAAATTTGGAAATTATGGATTTGGACCAAACTGAAGTACAAAAGAAACCGCAAAGAAACTTGTTATTAGAATGCTCCACTGGGTGGCTGCCATTTCGTGCATGCGAATGCACGTGGTTGGTACAAGGGATGGCGGCCATCTTGACACCGAACGTTGGCAGCAGGACTTGGTCGCCGAGTGCCTGGAACTCTGGCCAGGCACTCCTGCGTACACTGGTCATCATGGACCTGCATGCCCATTCCAGTTCTATTTCACCAACATGAACAGCGTTCGGGAGTTAGAGACTACCAAACACGGGGAGCATACCACACGAACCAGCTTTCAGCTAAATTATGTGGTTTTCATACAAAACCCCACGAACGGAGACTGGCTCTTGCCACCAATTTCCTGGAACTATTTTGGGCTGTTACCTCGTGACAGACCTGTCAGCACTTCCCTGCAATGGCGATCCAAAACTACCGAATGGATCTGGGTGATTTTTGGAAATATTGTTCACCCAGATCCAGGCTATTTCCATGTATGTTGGGGGTACTTTTGGGGTGTTGTAAAATTGTACGTTTTTCTGTGCCTGGAGATAATTGAGTTTAGTACAGTTCCTGACTCAATTATCTCAGAGGCGGAGTTTACTGACTGTATATATTTGATGCCTGTTCTGCCATTAAACTAATCTTCTCCCAACATTAAGCCTCGGCTTAAGTGTCAGGGGTTATGGAATATCAGTGATTTTTTACCTTGTGGATTATTTTGGGTTCTTGTATTGGGAAAAGGGTATCCGTGGTGGGGATACTTTGGCAGACCACCATATTTGGTGGCAGCGGCAGGATCATCCACCTTTCCTTGACTTATAATTCAAGGTGGACACTGGAGTACAGCGGATGGAAGGCTGGTACACCCAACTTAAGCGCAAAACATTAAAGGAACTACTAGAGGTTTGTGAGGGCATTGCCAGTGAACTAATGGAGCTGGATGGATCCTGTACCCCGGCTAGGTACCCCCGCCAGAGGGGTTGCTCCCTAGCTGGAACCGGGAAATGGATGGGGAAACAAGCTCTTTTAGTCCTTACAAGGACTTTCCCCGCTGCATCCCCTGCAAGCTGGAACAGCAGACACAGGGGTTAAATCTTCCTTTCCTCCAGTAACCAGACGAAACACAGTTCTGGAGGTTAAAACACTGAGAATCTTTATTTGGAACACACAGCTTTTATGCACAGACCCCTCAGGGGGTCTCCATTCAGTTCAACACAATCCCAGGCAGGAGGGGGTTGGATTACAAATAGCAATCTCCCACTCTGGGAGAGACCAGCAGTATACCAGGACACACATTAAAACATATTCCAAACAGGTGTATTAACCTTTGGGGCTCGGCGGGAAGGGGTCACATAGATAAAACTTACATCACTAGATATCCCCGGGTCCCATCTGGGATCCCTGCAAAAAGCATCCCCGAAATTGGTTCCGTGAAGTTGCTTGGTTTAGTCCAGCAAATTCAAACTTCGCTCCTAAACAAAGTAACAACCAATCAGCTGAAAGGCGCAAAACCAAATTGCACCAATCAGCTCGCAGGGAGGACAGGAGTTTCGCTGCCCATTGAGGGGAAAGGACGCGAAACTGGATTACAGCAATCGGCGCTCGGGGAGCAGAGGGGTGTAACAGATTCCCTGTCCCTGCATCTCTGTTTAATTTAATTAATCCGAATTCCACCGAACAAAATTGAGAACTTAATTCGTGAACTGAACAATTCGCCGAATAAATCGACCACCCAGTGCAGTTTTGTGCCCCTCATTAACCTGGCTGACCTCTTTCACACTTGCGAACACCACAAAAAAATCAATAACATTCTAAGGGGTTGGCTGGGTGGCCGGCGTTCGTATGGCCGAACACGAGGTGGCGGCCATCTTAACTCCACGAATGCCTACAGCGGTGTTTGGTGGAACTAAAATCGGCCACTCGATGGCATGAACACCGCTGGGACTTCCAGCCGCAAGTACGTTCGGTACGGTTCAAGTCTCTGGAACGACGTTCGGTGAAACCAAACTCCCGAACGAGGGGCACACGACTAGTTTTCCAACGAACTGCTACTTTCAGTTTTTTGTTGTATTTGAAGCTCCCAGAAGAGACTGACTGCACAGCCTGAATCTATGGAACTATGTCAGGCAGGAGCCTCGTGTGCGGTCAGTCAGAAATAAGACTTCCACGAAAATCCTGAACCCCTTAACCGATCTGAGTGACTTTTGGATATGTTGTTCACCTGGATTTTTGTGGGGTTTATATAACTTTTTTGGGGTGCTTGCGGGTTGCCTGTAAAATTGTGTTCTTTTTCGGTTGGAGATAATTGAGTTAGTTCAGTACAGGCAGAGGGGAGGGATTGTTTGCTAAGTGTGGGAGTGCTATACATTGTAACCCTGTTGTTATTGGTCAGTGATTTTATATTGTAGTCCCCCACAAAGTCCATGTGGCAGTGCTCCTTGCATGGGTAATTGCATAAAAGGCCAGTGTGGCTACTAATAAACCAGTCCACTTTACCCTCAGCACGCAGCCTTGTCTTGTGATTGTAGGGAACAGCTATAACCACCAGCTCTTCTAAGAGCTATACAGCTATACCGGATTCATGGTCTACTTGAAGAAGGCAGTTGATTCCCCTGTTATAAATATATGATATTTAAATTTAATAAACATTTAGTGAAGATCCCAGTCTAAGACCAATTATTATACCTTGCATAAATAGATTTTAAATACTTTTTATAGTCATTTTCATAAACTACTTTTTATAACAATATGTTTTTATACTTATATAAAGTTCAAATTTTATTGTGTAAAATTGCCTTAAGAACATGCACTTTACTACACACTGCAATGACACCAGTGAAGCAAAATATGTACCTTTTTATTGCAATATTCTACATGTAATTCCATTTTTACTAGAACTGTCCTCTGTATGTAGTAGACTATATGGGATTGTAATAAGTATTACTGTATCTATACCGCATATAATTTAGATAGAGATTACTCCACTGGAACGCACACTAGACACGTTGTGCATTCCAGGGACACCAGGGTCGCAACAATTAATACGTCACCCTATGCGACCAGGAAGTGGCGCGCACGACATGCGATTTGGAACGCACGTTGCGTTCCACGTGTGCATAATACCGAAACCTAGAAATAGTCATCAAAAGCCGGAATCTGGAAATGAACGCCAGTAACCAGGCATATAAAGCCAAGACTCACTACCACCCTAGACTGACTGAGGAAGCTCCCATAGGGGCGAAACGCTTATTGGCACTGGTATAAAGGTTACCAAGGTACCATTTGGGCTTTTATTGTATATTGGACTGATTTTAATTGGACTTTATTTTTGGGTTTTGCTATTGACAGCACCCGTATACAGATATCCTGTATATATCTTTTTATCTGCCTATGCACATAGATATATGTGTTTATTTTACCAATAAAGAATTGTTTATCTCTGAGAAGACATCTTTTCATTTATTACTTCCGCTAGTCCCATCAGGAAGCAGGATTGGGGACATCCTTTATGAGTCCTCCTGTGCAACTCATGAGATCCTTATGATTTTATTTGGCTCCATGTTTGTGAGTATTGATATTGATCTCATATTATCCACTTTACTCCTATGGTATTATCCTATGTGATATTCTTTCCACAGAGATTCTTTAAAGTGTTCCACCTACTGTATGTATTTATACTTGGAGAATGCTTTGGGATTACTGCAGAGCAAAACCCCTGAACCGATACTGCATGGACTTCCTTTCGTCTCGGCACCACTGGGCCTTCTTCGTCCAAGAGACCATAGGCTTCTGCACAGTGGGTATTGGGGTGTCCCATCGATGAATTCCAATCCCGGGTCCAGGAACTGAAGGTAAACCCACTGGGGGTTGAATCTGTACCTGACCTTTCCCAATTGGAAAGAAGAAGGGGCCGATCACCTCTTTAAGCTAAACGCTTTGTAGCTAGCCCGTTTAGTATAGGGTCTGTTTGTCCAGCTGAATTCTGGTGTATATATGTTCAGTCAGATTCTGGTTTCTGGACTAGTTGAACTCTGTTGTAAATTCCGTTCACTACATCGCAGATTCTGGAGTGAGTAGACTAGGTGAATTCTGTTGTAAATTTAGTTCACTAGATCTCGAAGTGTGGAGCTGTTTAATTAACTGAACTCCAGTATAAGCTCTGTTCAGTTTAGAAAATAGTCTCCAAAAATACTGTTTAGTTAAACCCTGATATATATATATATATTTATATATTAGCTAGATTCTGGTGTAAATATTGTCTAGCTAAGCTCTGGGTTATAATGTGTATGTCTTGCTAAATTTTGATGTATATGCTGTTTAGCTGACTTTTTTTTTTCTTCAATTTGACAATTTTTATTTTGTCATTAACCATCTCAAACAGGGTACAGGAGAGAAAAGGAAATTTCAGTCAATAGCATGTTATACATAACTGTGACATTTCAGAAAGCAAAGATCGGGGAGGGGGGGCATCACTATAAGAAACAGTCAAGCATCGTATCAACATTTTAGCAACGTAATAGCTATAATCACAAATCACATATAGCTGTGTCTACAGATCAACACTGTAACGAAATCCCTTATTGAACAGACCATGCGAACCAGCCTGTTTGGTTATTTGGATGGGTACAGAGTGATTTCGTGCAAATAGCGAGAAAAACAAATGAACTACCGAACCACCCGACTTCCCACTGAGGTCGTGTGGCGCCTATTAACCACCCAGACTTTGCGGTTAACCACAGACTAATTGGGGAATAGCTGGTGGTCCGCGTTTGTCTACCGAACACGTGGCAATCGCCATTTTGGATTGTCGACCGCTCAGCGGTAAATGGCGACGATACCCTGGAACTAATTTCGGCTACTTATTTTGCCGAACACCGCTGCTACCTCTTCAGATCCTCGTTAATACGGTGGAAAAATACACGAATGCCGGAGATACTACCTCATTCTTGCGTTGGAAGTACGCGAAAGTGACCGACCCCAGATAGCTACAGTATGGAACTTGTTGTCGGCTACAATCACGCGAACGGCCGGCGATAGCCAAACTTCAGTTGACGTTTTTGAGAACTGTGTTCGTGGGATCTGAGCACTATTCGCCTAGAATATGCACTCAGATCCAAGCTATCTGGGGATATGTGGGACTTAAAGTTTATCTTCTGTAAAATGTAAGTTATAGATTTTTATGCTGTTTTGCTAAAATAAAAAAAGCCATGTTTCTTTCTACCTGGAGATAATTAAGGCTCTCTTTACTCACTTAAGCTAATTATCTCCAGGATGGAAAAGAGGGAGTGATTTATGTAAAAGGGGAGTGCTTATGTTATAGCCACTGTGATTGGCTACTGTAATGCTTTTGTCCCAGTCTTCCATCTGGTCCCCTAGGGGAGTGTCCACCAGGTGGGAGACCTGCATAAATACCAGGCAGGTAGCCCACAGTAAATCAGATTGTTTTACCCCTTCATGAAGTCTCGACTCATGTTTGGGGGATTGGGAGTTATAATCACTTCGTTTCAGCTGGATTTAGGGAGAAGCTGCAAGGATCATCGCTGCACGAATAGAAGGATCCTTTACAAACACATCATCATATCGACATATCAACACACTTTTCGGTAGGCTGCCCCCTTAGGCTGTGTTTGGGAATGCGGTGGTGTTAATTATGGTAGGATTAAACCCGTGCTAAGCCAAGTGAGATCAGGCAGGGTCAGTTTCCCCGTCGGGCCTGCCGTGATAAGCAGCTCGTATAGGTAGTCGCCATGTAAGGGGGACCTTTTCGGGTCAGTTAGTTAGGTACAGTGCCTGTAACATTACCAGATCTCCATGTTTGCCAGAGCTCCCAGGTTTTTCAGTAGAGTGCGGAAGGGGGGAACAAGGACTTGTAAGATGTCTCATAGATCCACTGCTTGTGTAATTCCTCTATTTTTGGGAAGGGTCGTGGGGGTCAATGGGGGTTAGCATCTCCTCTGTTAACCCTGGTGCCAAGTTAGGAGTTAGCTGGGGAAGGGAGAATTGACTTACCTCCTCCTCCTGATACTCCTGCGATGGTAGCTGGGGATATCCGACAGGCTGTCCAGCATCCCTGTGGGTCAGGCACAGAGACCACGGTCCCATCTGCGCCGTCTGGAAGATTGGTGTCTCCCCTTGGTAGGGTAAGCTGCCGCTGGGGAGAGAGGGTGCTGTGCTCCTCTCCCTGAATCAAGCCTTCTGTCCTTTCTTGCAGGTAAGTGCTATATGTGTTTCTCATCATTCTTTAAGCATACATTAGGCAGAGAAGGACCTGCCAGATATGGGGTACATTGGCATTGTTGGCAGGCTTATGCACTAGATGATCATATAATGTAACTAAATCCCCATGATTTTCATATATAGTACTTAGTTATTTCTCCTCTTGTTTTGCCTATCATATCTTGTCTTATTATTATTATTATTATTATTATTATTATTGCCATTTATATAGCGCCAACAGATTCCGTAGCGCTTTACAATATTATGAAAGGGGATTTAACTATAAATAGGACAATTACAAATAAACTTACAGGAACAATAAGTTGAAGAGGACCCTGCTCAATCGAGCTTACATTCTATAGGAGGTGGGGTGTAAGACACATTAGGACAGGAATGTGCAATCAAATAAGGTGGGCTGCCCTTTAGGAGAGGGCAAGAGACGGGTATGTGAGGTAGGGTTAGTCTTGGAGGCCATAAGCTTTCCTAAAGAGATGGGTTTTAAGGCACTTCTTAAAAGATGCAAGACTAGGGGAGAGTCGGATGGCGGTAGGCAGGCTATTCCATAGGAAGGGAGCCGCCCGCGAGAAGTCCTGCAAGCGCGAGTTGGCCGTACGGGTGCGGACAACGGACAGGAGGTGGTCACGGGCAGAGCGGAGAGACCGAGAAGGGACATACCTGTGGATCAGTGAGGAGATATAAGAGGGGCTAGAGTTGTTCAGTGCTTTATAGGTGTGAGTTAGTGCCTTGAATTGACTCCTATAGCACACAGGAAGCCAATGTAAGGACTGGCAGAGGGGTGAGGTGTGAGAGAACCGACTAGAGAGGAAAATCAGTCTAGCAGCAGCATTCATTACAGACTGTAGGGGTGCAGTACGGCTTTTGGGAAGACCAAGCAGGAGAGGGTTACAATAATCCATGCGTGAAATTATTAGAGCATGGACAAGCTCCTTGGTAGTATCTGGTGCAAGAAAGGGGCGGATGCGGGCTATGTTTTTAAGATGGAATCTACAGGATTTGGCAACATGCTGGATGTGAGGCTCAAAGGTGAGACCAGAGTCAAGTATGACGCCAAGACAGCGCGCTTGCAAGGATGGGCTGATGTTGGTACCACAAACTTGAAGGGAGAGCGAAAGAGGAGGATCAGTATTAGGAGGAGGAAAGACAAGGAGCTCAGTTTTTGAGAGATTGAGTTTCAGAAAGCGGGAGGACATCCAGTCAGAGATGGAAGAAAGGCAAGCAGTGACACGTTGCAGGACAGCAGGGGAGAGGTCCGGGGAGGAGAGATATAGCTGGGTGTCATAAGCGTACAGGTGGTAGTGGAAACCAAATGAGGTAATAAGTTTGCCAAGAGAGGCAGTATAAAGAGAAAATAGAAAGGGACCAAGGACGGAGCCTTGGGGGACTCCAACCGAGACAGGGCGAGGGGAGGAGGTATCATTAGAAAAAGAGACACTGAATGAGCGTTGGGAGAGATAAGAGGAAAACCACGAGAGGACAGAGTCACAGAGACCAAGCGATTTCAGAGTTTGAAGAAGGAAAGCATGATCAACGGTGTCAAAGGCCGCCGAGAGGTCAAGAAGAATTAGTATGGAGTAGTGGCCTTTGGATTTAGCTGCGATTAGGTCGTTAGTAACTTTGATAAGGGCAGTCTCTGTAGAGTGGAGAGGGCGGAAGCCAGATTGAAGGGGGTCAAGGAGAGAGTTGGAATTGAGGAAATGAGACACACGGGTAAAGACGAGTCTTTCCAGAAGCTTTGAGGAAAAAGGGAGCTGGGATATGGGACGGTAGTTAGAGGGGGTGGATGGGTCAAGGGATGGTTTTTTTAGTATAGGTACTACAGTGGCATGTTTAAGGTCAGCAGGGACGATGCCAGAAGAGAGCGAGCAGTTGAAGATGTGTGTTAGAGAAGGCACGAGACAAGCGGAGAGAGATCTGATAAGGTGAGACGGGACAGGATCGAGCGGGCAAGTGGTGGGGCGAGAGGAGCAAAGAAGAGCAGCCACCTCTTGGTCAGTGGCTGGGGAGAATGTCTGAAGGGTAGGAAAGGCATGATCAATGTGTGATTGAGAAACAGAAAGGCAAGGAGGGGAGAATTCTTTCCTTAGCTGTTCAATTTTGTCAGTGAAGTAACATGCAAAGTTATCAGCAGTAAGGTTGGTTTGGGGGGTGGCCACAGCGGGGCGAAGAAGAGAATTAAAGGTGTCAAAGAGACGCCTGGGGTTGCGGGAACATGAACTAATGAGAGAGGAAAAATAGGACTGTTTGGCAAGGGCAAGGGCTGCACTGTATGAACACAGTATGAATCTATAATGGAGAAAGTCTGACTGGGTGCGAGACTTCCTCCAGGAGCGTTCAGCACACCGGGAGCATCTTTGCAGGTAGCGCGTTGATTTAGTATGCCATGGTTGGGGGCGGGTCCTCCTTGAGGTGCTTGTTTGGAGTGGCGCTGCAGTGTTCAAGGCAGATGTAAGAGTAGAGTTATATATGGAGATGGCCAGTGAAGGACAGGATAGGGAAGGGATGGACAGCAGTTGTGAATCAATGTCAGCTGACAACTGTTGGAGATCAAGAGAATTAAGGTCCCTCCTGAGTTGAGGCTGGTTAGGCGGAGGTTGTTGGGTGAGGGGGTATGTGAGAGCAAACGATAAGAGGTGGTGATCAGAGAGAGGATAAGGAGTGTTGCAGATATTAGATACCGTACATGCATAAGTGAAGATTAGGTCAAGGGTATTGCCAGCTACATGGGAGGGAGAATTTGCCCACTGTGATAGCCCGAGGGAGGAAGTAATTGAAAGTAGTTTATTGGCTGCAGAGGTCAAAGGTGGGTTTATAGGAATATTGAAGTCCCCAAGAATTAGGGATGGGATGTTAGAATAGAGGAAATAGGGTAGCCAGGCAGCAAAATGGTCAAGGAAGAGAAGAGGGGAACCAGGGGGACGGTAAATAACAGCAATGTTAGCAGCGAAGGGTTTGAAAAGGCGAATTGAGTCTTGTTTTAGTTTGTATTCCCAGTCCATGTACCGCTGGAGAGGGAGACCGACTGTCTCTGTTCCTTATAGGACACACTGCTGCTAGGGGGAAGGACAACAGTTTCGGCCCCCTGGAACTCACACTGCCGCTGGGGAGGAAGGACGACACCTTCGGCTCTCTGTAACTCACACTGCCACTGGGGAGGAAGGACGGCACCTTCGGCTCCCTGGGACTCACTCTGTCGCTGGGGAGGAAGGACGACACCTTCGGCTCCCTGTAACTCGCACTGCCGCCGAGGAGAAGCATATGAATGCTCTCAAGCATATGAATGCTGTAAGCAGCTGAACAGGAAAAGCATACAATCAGCTTACACTCCTGGCAATCAGCATACAATCCAATTCCCCCAATAACGAGACAACACTTCGTTTTGAGGTCAAGCAGAACTGACTGTACTGACACATACAGCCTCTTTTATTCACAATCCACAAACATAGTACTGCCCACAGAGTTTTGAAATACAACCAATCAATCCATACAATACACACAGACACTCCCACACAAAATCCTCCCCTCTGCCTGTGATATGATTACTGAACACAATGGTTAATATAATTTTCACAGGCAGAGACATACAGTATTATAAAACATATCACAGGGACCCCGAAACATGCAATAACCCCATAAAAAGTATATCCTCTGAACCGGGGGATCTGGGTGAAACACATATCCAAAATTCACCCAGATCCGTTCAGTAGTTTGGAAGATACAGTTTAATGCAGATTCCGCAGAACATATACAGGCTATATGAAAAATAATTACTGTATAATGTGTCCTCTGTTCTATAGCCTAAAACCACTGCACGATGTCTTTGTGCACCAAATATCGGCGAGATGGTAACGTGTAGAAAAGTCCAAACAGTGTCTGTTAGTTAAAATGGCCGCCATCCATTGTTCTCACCATGTGCCTCTGATACATGAAATGGTGGCCACCGAGTAACTCCACAGTACGTCCCCAGATGGTTCTTAAAGGGCCAGCAGCAGCATAATAAAATCAAGTATGCCCACATCAGTTCCTAGAAGGGCAATACATCCCAGGGCCATAGTCGCAGGGCAGGAGGCTGGCAAACAGGCCCCACCAAAAACCAGTGGCGATGTTACTTTCGCCACAGAGCCCATTCGTGTAACGAAAGACTATGGGAAAGACTTTGGCTCCATGGCGATTGAACTGTATGTATGTAATAATGTGCACTCAGATGTAAGCTATCGGGGATATGTAGAATGTGTATGTTTTATGTGATAGATGTAACCGTATGTAATTTTATATATTTTTACTTAAAATGTGTGTAATGGAGTTTTGCCTTTGTCCTTGGAGATAATTGGATTACTTCCCAATTATCTCCAGGACAGAGAGGAGGGATTGTGATGCATTGTGGGGTTGTTGAAATGTGAAAGTCTGTGATTGGTCCTTTTACCCTTTGTGTCCCAGTCTTCCATCTGGTCCCCTAGGGGTGTGTCCACCAGGTGGGAGACCTGCATAAAAGCCGGGCAGGTAGCCCCAGTAAATGAGATTCTGCTTGACCCTCAAAACGAAGTGTCGTCTTGTTCTTGGGGGGAATTGGATTGTATGCTGATTGCCAGGAGTGTAAGCTGATTGTATTCTTTTCCTGTTCGGCTGTTTCCAGTATTCGTGTGGTTCCGGTTCGGGAGTTGGAGGATTCATGTAGTTTGCAGCTCGGGAGATTGGTGATTGCAGTAGCTGCCCGTGCATCTGGAAAGGGGTATATCGCCTAAATGGGTTTTAACCTCTTGTGTGCAAAACAGTCCATTACAGACGCCATCTTGTTACATGAGGGTTTTGGTCGATGGGAGGAGGTGCTGTAGCGGACATTTTGAGTAAGGCATGAGCACAGGTGCATATGACAAATAATAATTTTACATACATTTATTTCTATCCATCACACCGAAGTGTCCACTTCAACTTCTAGGATGAGATCTATTGTCAAAGCTTCAATATAGATAACATTTCTACCCAATGGATCAACGTCCCTGAAATTTAATAAATCACCGGGCATGTTAGCTGTACTGGTGCCAAAAGAAGAAGAATGGCGTCTGCATTCTGCAATGATAACCCCAAACACAAAGAGTGATGGATCATTATTTGATAGTCCAGAAGTATGGGCAGAAAATAATCCTCCAGGACTCGCCCGTAATATTCCACCTATACATATTAAATAAAAGGTTGTGGCTTATCCTGTTAGCCTTCATCAATACCATATACCACAGAAGGCCAATAAAAACATACAGACATACTTGGATACTGTTGCGGAGCTGCAATTTTATAATCCCAGGATCTCTGCTGGTAGAATGCAATAACCAAGTACAAAGCTGGAAGCAGGCAATATTCCCAAATCCTCCCAAGAACCAGACGAAACACAGTCTGAGAGTCAACTGCCACTTTATTCAAAAAGACTGATATTTAAAGCAGGTCACTCAACTGTCACTTTATTAAAAATAACTGATATTTAAAGCAGGTCACTCAACAGGGGTTTCCAAAGATGGGCAGCAGGGGTTTTGGTTGAGGGGACTGGAGGGAGACTACCGTTTCCAGGTCCTCCTCCCAACAGCCCCTGCTGTAACATACAGTAATGAAAACTACGAGGACATAAACCGTTACCTTTCTACTTCAAAATATACAACTTAGTCAGTTTTAATAGCAATGCTAACGAATGGGGAGGATTCGAACAGACATACACAGTACAGCATAAATTAAACATAGCCGGAGACGCCACACTATACCGGCGCGCAGTACACAACAGAAAATAGGCACAACCATTCTATCTTAGGCAGTCCCAAGTGGCTAGGTTTGCCACAATGCTCCCCCAAAACCAAGCCGGCATACACAGTCTGATCCCAACGGATCGGCTTGGGGATGTCCGGGGGAGTGCTCACAGATCATTTCTCAAGTTCTGTCTGTCTGGACAACCCATCGGCGTTACCATTCTGTTTTCCAGGGCGATAATGGATCGTGAAATCAAACGGCTGCAGCGCCAAACTCCAGCGCAACAGCCGGGCATTGTCTCCTGACACCCTGTGTAGCCACACCAACGGGTTGTGATCTGTGAGCAAGGAGAATGGTTGTCCATACAAATAAGGTTGTAACTTTTTGAGGGCCCACACCACGGCCAGGCATTCCTTCTCGATGGCGGCGTAGCCTACTTCCCTTGGTAGTAATTTTCTGCTTAAGTAAGCTACGGGATGTTCTCCGCCATCAGCTCCCACTTGGCTCAGTACTGCCCCCAATCCAAACATGGAAGCGTCTGTGTGAACAAGAAATCGTTTAGTTGGATCAGAGGCAGTTAACACAGGAGCCTTAGTTAATGCAGTTTTTAGTTCATGGAATGCCTGTTCACACCCTGGGGCCCAGTTGACCTGTCGTGGCAAGTTTTTCTTGGTCAAGTCCGTCAGGGGATTGGCCAGGGCGCTGTAATTGGGCACAAATTTTCTGTAGTAACCAGCGGTACCAAGGAACGCCAATACTTGTGTCTTTGTCCTGGGGGTAGGCCACTTAGCTACTGCCTCTATCTTGGCCGGTTCGGGCCTCTGCTGTCCGCAATCTACCCTGTGACCCAGGTACTGCACCTCTGCCATCCCTATGTGACACTTGCTAGGTTTTAGTGTCAGCCCTGCCTCTCCAATACGGTCAATGACCACACTGATATGTTTCAAATGATCTGCCCAGGTCTGGCTATAAATGGCTATATCATCTAAGTACGCACAGGCGTACTCTTGGAACCCGTCCAGTAGCCGATCTACCATCCTCTGAAAGGTAGCCGGAGCGTTTTTCATCCCGAAAGGCATGACCCGAAATTGATACAGGCCAAACGGGGTGACAAACGCCGACTTGGGGATGGCCTCCTCGGCTAGTGGAATCTGCCAGTATCCCTTACACAGATCAATGGTAGTGAGATACTGGCCTCTTGCCATCCTATCTAGCAGCTCGTCTATACGGGGCATCGGGTAGGCGTCAGACACTGTTTTGTCATTGAGCCTCCGGTAGCCTACACAAAACCGCGTGGTGCCATCCTTCTTGGGTACTAGCACTACCGGTGATGCCCAGGGGCTATCTGAATGTTCGATAACCCCTAACTGCAACATTTCCTCAATTTCTTTCCTCATGTGCTCCCTTACTGCTTCAGGGATACGATACGGAGTCTGTCTCATAGGGAGCTGTCCTGGGGTCTCTACTCGTGGGTAGCTAACAGAGTGTACCCTGGTAAATTGGAGAAGGTAGCACCTTTTGCCGCAATCAACTCCTGTACCTGGGCACGCTCCTGGAGACTTAGCCGCTCCCCCAGCTGCACACCTGTAGCGTTTTCTGCAGAATCTTCCTTTTCTAACATGTCTGGCAAGGGCAGATTCTCATAATCCTCAGTGGATGGGGCACAGATGGCTGCTACCTCCTCTATTCTCTGGTGATAGGGTTTGAGCATGTTCACATGGAGCATGCGTCGTTTCCCTACCCCAGAGCACGGGCCGATCACATAAGTGGTGTCACTTCTCTGTTCTACCACTTGGTATGGGCCCTGCCAGATGGCCTGTAGCTTGTCTGTGCGGACAGGTTTCAAAATTAGAACTTTCTGTCCCACCTGAAAGCTACGGTCTCTGGGTCCCCTATCGTACCACCGGCGCTGTCGCCGCTGAGCCGCCCGGAGGTTCTCCCGTACGGTTTGGGTTAGAGCCTCCAAGCGGTCCCGGAACTCCAGCACGTATGGCACAATGGGGACTCCATCTGCACTGCTCCCCCCCTCCCAATGTTCTCTAATTAAGTCTAGGGGTCCCCTCACCCTTCTCCCAAACAATAACTCAAACGGAGAGAAGCCGGTAGATTCCTGTGGCACTTCTCGGTACGCAAAAAGCAGATGGGGTAAAAACCTCTCCCAGTCTTTATGGGACTCCCCAAATGTCCTGAGCATCTGCTTCAAGGTACCGTTAAAGCACTCACACAACCCATTGGACTCCGGGTGATAGGCAGAATTTACAATTGGCTTAATGCCACATAACTTCCATAGCTGGTGGGTCACTTCGGCTGTAAATTGTGTCCCCCTATCCGAAATTATCTCTTGGGGAAATCCCATCCTGGAAAATATCTTCATCATAGCTTTGGCTACCGTTTCTGCTTGTATATTGGAAAGGGCTATAGCCTCCGGGTACCGGGTGGCATAATCTACAATGGTCAGAATATACCGCTTGCCGGAAGGGCTAGGCTTGGACAGTGGTCCTACTATATCCACTGCTACTCTGCTAAAGGGTTCTTCAATAATGGGAAGGGGGCACAATTTCGCTTTGTGGCGGTCACCCCTTTTTCCCAGTCTCTGACAAATGTCACATGTCTGACAATACTGTCTCACATCTCAAGATATACCTGGCCAGAAAAATGCATGTGTCAATCTGTACCTCGTTCTTGTCATCCCTAAATGCCCAGACAGCGGAATATCGTGGGCAATTCTAAGCAGTTCCTGCCGGTATTTCTGGGGCACTATAAGCTGCTTATTAGTCACATGTACAGACCCCCCTACCACCCGCTCAGCAACACGATATAACAGATTTTTTTCCCATACATACTGTTCTCCCTCTAAACCTGTCTGACCAGCTGTCGCCTTATCCTTATAAATTTGCAACTTGGGATCGTTTTTAACCTCTGCCTCAAAGTCAGTCGGGGTATCCCAGGAAACACGGGTTACACGGGGTACATTGTCTCTTACCTGAGCCTCAGAGTGTGTGGAAGATGAAGCCGTGGTGCGAACCTGCTGACGGGTGGTCACTGGATATGCCTCATGGCGAGGACTTTGGGACACAAAAGCGGAAGTCATTTGCCCCAGGTCATTCCCCAAAACAACATCAGCTGGTAACTTGTGCATCAGCCCCACCTCCACCATACCTTCCCCCGCACCCCAATTCAGATGTACCTTGGCAGTTGGTAGCCGGTACATGGCACCCCCTGCTACCCGGACTGCTACCGATCCCCCGGTATGTGCTGATCCTGACACCAAATGCGGGGCAACCAAAGTTAAGGTAGCGCCGGAATCACGTAGCCCCTGTACCTCTTTCCCTTCCAGAGTCACGGTCTGGCAATGTGGTTGTCGGTTGTCAGTAGCATGGATGGACATTACATCGTGCAAAACGCCCAGGGGTTCATCAGTCGACTCAAGCGGCACTCCTGGCAAAGTTGGCTCTGCATGATAATAATGAGCAGCTGCCCGCGGGGCCATATTCTGCCGGAGCTGATTCCAGTTCTTGCGGCTCCGGTTTTGGGTGCACTCCCGGGCCATGTGCCCCCATTGCTTACAGGCATGGCACTGGATGTTGGACCTGCCATTATAACGGGAGTGGGGAGGTTGTCCCACAAGTGCTGGTCTGGATGGTGCTGTCGCTGGGGCAGGAGCAATAACTGGAAACGGTTGCGGGTTGGGTTTTGCATACCCTCGGTTATTATTTTTATGATGCCTCCTAGCATCATAATGTTGGTCGGCCAATCGTGCCGCTTCGGTTAGGGTGTGAGGATTTCGGTCATTCACCCATTCTTGAGCCTCTGGTGCCAGGCCATTACAAAACTGCTCCAGTAGCAACATCTGGCGTAACTCTTCCATGGTGGTAGCTCTGCTGGCTTGTATCCAGCCTTGTGAGGCTTGGTCAAGCTTGTGTGCCCACTCCGCATGTGAGTCTTTGTCCCCTTTTTTCAATTCTCGGAACTTGCGCCGGTATGCCTCTGGGGTAATACCTGGCATACCTTTCTAATAGCGCCTGCTTTACCTTGTCATAATTCTTGCTGTCCTCTCTGGGTACAGCCCGGTAGGCGTCTGCTGCACGCCCAGACAGTTTGCCTGCCAACAAAGGTACCCACATAGCTTGCTCTACATCATGCAAGTCACACAATCTTTCAAAATCTTGCAAGAATCCATCTATTTCGTCTTTATCCTCGCAAAAAGTTTTAAATGCATGATGTGGTATTTTTGGCCTTCCCTGGCCCACAGTTGAAACAGCAGCGGTTTCTGCTTGAGGTGAGAAGGCTTGATTCATTTGCGCCATCACGTACTCCTGTGCATCCGCCGAAATTATGGTCATAATTTCTGGAGATACTGGAGCGGGCCAAAATGCCAATCTTGTCCTCATTTCTCGTTCAAATGGGGTCTCCTCCATGTTTGCTGGGGGTGTAGCACTACGAGCTCGGTCTCCTTCCATTAGCTCGGCAATAAGTCTTGCTTTAGGCTTATTGCTGGCTATCTTACCCCTGGCTTCCAACAGCTCCTTTAACGTTTGCCGTTTCAATATGGTGTAGTCCGTCCCCATTCACTTCTGCATCTGTATCAATTGCCTTCTGCTTTCCAGTATGTCAATTCCAATTGTATAAACAGCGTTTTTCCTGCTGTACGGTTGGATCCCGCCGCTTGCCACCAATTGTTGCGGAGCTGCAATTTTATAATCCCAGGATCTCTGCTGGTAGAATGCAATAACCAAGTACAAAGCTGGAAGCGGGCAATATTCTTAAATCCTCCCAAGAACCAGACGAAACACAGTCTGAGAGTCAACTGCCACTTTATTCAAAAAGACTGATATTTAAAGCAGGTCACTCAACTGTCACTTTATTAAAAATAACTGATATTTAAAGCAGGTCACTCAACAGGGGTTTCCAAAGATGGGCAGCAGGGGTTTTGGTTGAGGGGACTGGAGGGAGACTACCGTTTCCAGGTCCTCCTCCCAACAGCCCCTGCTGTAACATACAGTAATGAAAACTACGAGGACATAAACCGTTACCTTTCTACTTCAAAATATACAACTTAGTCAGTTTTAATAGCAATGCTAACGAATGGGGAGGATTCGAACAGACATACACAGTACAGCATAAATTAAACATAGCCGGAGACGCCACACTATACCGGCGCGCAGTACACAACAGAAAATAGGCACAACCATTCTATCTTAGGCAGTCCCAAGTGGCTAGGTTTGCCACAGATACGTTTTGTGAAGTGTGGCATCTTGAAATTCTGTGCCTCCCCTTGGAACACTCCATTATTACCTGTTCAGAAACTGAGATCTGTTGAGTATCATCCTGTACAAGATTTAAAAACAGTTAATGATGCAGTGGTCAACATACACCCAGTGGTACCCAACCCCTATAATGTGCTTGCCCTGATTCCTGGTGGTGCAACCCACTATATAGTCCTGGATCTCAAATATGCCTTATTTTGTCTCCGAGTTGCAGCTGAAATCCAGTGTATCTTTGCTTTCCAATGGGAAGATGCTGTTACGGGATCAAAACTCCAGATGACCTGGACCAAGTTACTACAAGGGTTTAAGAATTCACCTACTCTTACAAGATTTCAAATCCATCCCAGGAAAATGTGTACTACTCCAGTACGTGGATGATCTTTTAATAGCTGTAATCACCAAAGAGATGTGTCAACAAGCAACTCATGAACTTCTCCACATCCTATGGAAGGCAGGATACAAGGTATCTAGGAAGAAGGCGCAACTGTGTCAGTCCTTTGCCAGTAGCATTGTTGCGTATTCGTAGTTATCCCACCAGAAGGATGGGACTGTCTCCATTTGAAATCATGTATGGGCGTCCACCACCCATACTTAGCCATCTACGAGAGGATTTATGTCAGTTGGGCGATGGCATTACGGGCAGCAGGTTGTGGAGTTGGGTAAAACTATGGAGGAGGTACAGAAATGGTTGCAAGATATTGTCACATCCTGTTCCTTGCTGCGGATCATTCTGGCAATGGCTTCTGGTATCCAGTACTCTTTTTACAATTCTTGTTTAGTTTTTCTTGGTTTTTCTGGTTTTCTATTTCATGTCTGGTTTTCTTTATGCTGGGGTTTTCTGGGTTCATTCCTGTATTCCGTCCCAGGAATTCCCAGTCTCCAGGGTTCCTTTAAATGTTTGTTTTATGTTGCCACACCCGTTCCTTTTCCATGTTTCCTTTTGTTTCAGTTGGAGCCTGCAGGCAGTTGTTCAAGCCTTCTGTCCTTTCTTGCAGGTAAGTGCTATATGTGTTTCTCATCATTCTTTTAGCATACATTAGGCAGAGAAGGACCTGCCAGATATGGGGTACATTGGCGTTGTTGGCAGGCTTATGCACTGGATGATCATATAATGTAACTAAATCCCCATGATTTTCATATATAGTACTTAGTTATTTCTCCTCTTGTTTTGCCTATCATATCTTGTCTTGTTTTAGTTTGTATTCCCAGTCCATGTACAGTCCTGTCTTGTCCTGCCCATGTTCTGTTAATGTTTTCCTTATGTATTGTGTACATGTTCTGGGTTTAGCTTTCTATCCTTCTCTGGTTCTGGGTTCTATTAGTTCTGTCTTGTTTTCATGTTTGGTGCCTTTCCTATTCTTGCCTTGTTTCTGTACTGGATACATTCTTGCTGCAGAGCCTCCCTATTCAGCTCTTGGGAGGTCTGCTTAATTCCTGCTCCTAGTTCCTGGGATCCGCATAAGCTGAATCAGGGTTCTGGTATATGGCTGCACAAGCGCTGGTGCTCAACACCAGGGGGCGTGCGGTTACCCTGCACCAGACCCTGCTAATCCACCTCCACACTGTGACTCCTACTTTGAACATCAGGCATACTGGGTCCCGGTCCACGCACCGCCACCCGGACAGTGTCTGGGTCCCGGGCACCGGACCGCCACCCTGACAGTATGGCCGTAGGTCCTTGGAGTTCGTGGAGTGGACTTTGCAGCTTTCCTGATCTGCCCTGTCTGTATCCTGTCCTGTCTGGATTATGCAGCATAATAGAGTTCCTGTATCTGGACCAGTCTGCTGGAAATGACTTCCTCATTCCTGTTCAGTCTGTCTGATTCCTTTCTTGGAGGAGGTCGATCTGCTAAGCAGTTCGGTGGTCTCTGCAGGTGTCATCTTGTGATGCTTGGTTCCTGGTTCCAGTTCTGATTCCGGTTTAGTGGAAGATCACTGTTCTGGCGGTGATCTTCATTCATTGCTGGTGGTTCCTACGCAGGAGGCCTCTTCGGTGGGGGATCCTTGCCTCCGTGGAAGTTAAGAGGACTTCGTTGCAGGATCCGTTCGCCATTCCTGGTCTCTGTCTGGGAGCTGTTGGGAGCGTCTGGAGGTCGCTCCTTAGGAGGGGAGTTATGTCACATCCTGTTCCTAGCTGCGGATCATTCTGGCAATGGCTTCTGGTATCCAGTATTCTTTTTACAATTCTTGTTTAGTTTTTCTTGGTTTTTCTGGTTTTCTATTTCATGTCTGGTTTTCTTTATGCTGGGTTTTTCTGGGTTCATTCCTGTATTCCGTTCCTGGAATTCTCAGCCTCTTGGATTCCTTTAAATGTTTGTTTTATATTGCCACACCCGTTCCTTTTCCATGATTCCTTTTGTTTCAGTTGAAGCCTGCAGGCAGTTGCTCAAGCCTTCTGTCCTTTCTTGCAGGTAAGTGCTATATGTATTTCTCATTGTTCTTTTAGCATACATTAGGCAGAGCAGGACCTGCCAGATATGGGGTACATTGGCGTTGTGGCAGGCTTATGCAATGTATGATCATATAATGTAACTAAATCCCCATAATTTTCATATATAGTACTTAGTTATTTCTCCTCTTGTTTTTCCTATCGAATCTTGTCTTGTTTTAGTTTGTATTCCCATGTACAGTCCATGTACAGTCCTGTCCTGTCCTGCCCCTGTTTAGTTAATGTTCCCTTATGTATTGTGTACATGTTCTGGGTTTAGCTTCCTATCCTTCTCTGGTTCTGGGTTCTACTAGTTCTGTCTTGTTTTCATGTTTGGTGACTATACTAGCCTTGCCTTGTTTCTGTACTGGATACATTCTTGCTGCAGAGCCTTCCTATTCAGCTCCTGGGAGTTCTGCTTACTTCCTAGCTTCAAGTTCCTGGGATCCGCTGTAGCTGCATCAGGGTTCTGGTATGTGGCCGCACAAATGCTGGTGCTCAACACAAGAGGGCATGTAGTTGCCCTGCACCAGGTCCCGATAGTCCACTTCCACCCTGAAGACACATCTCATCATCAGGCATTCAATGGTCCCGGCTTCCGTACCTCCACCCGTGACAGATATATCTACCTGTTGATTTTCATTCATATATATCTACCTGTTCATTTTCATCATCCGGGTGACCAAGTATGGATAAAAGAATGGGATACTGTTCCCTTGGGCCCTAAGGTCCTAATACTGTTCTTTTGTCTACCCCAACAGCTGTAAAGGTGGCGGACGTGACACCCTGGATTCATCACTCTAGGGTTAAATCAGCGGCAGATTCTTGGCAAGCTACCCCAGATCAGGAGAATCCTTGTACGATCTGGTTGAAGTGAACTACCCAGTCTCTGAAGCTTGATTAAAGTGACATAAGGAAGTACGAGACGATTTTCAAAGAACGTGGTTGAGAAAGATATCAGAGAGCAGCAAGTAGGTGTTTTGACGGCCATAATAAAGCCTGACCACCTACCAATGTCCCATAGCCAGAGCGTCTTGAAGAAACCTCTGTGAAGAGAAGAGAGGATCAGATGGACAACATTCCCTGCAGCCCTCACAAGCAGGAAACTGAGGTGGCGTTGCACGGTTGAAAATATGGATGAAGACTTCCATCATAATGTATTTCTTTGTGTGTTTTAGTGTTTTTACTATATATACGGAATGCAAAGGTGATGACATACAAGGCTGTGATAGTTGTATTAAGACTACAAAAACAGGTAACCAGATATCCCAAACTTTTATTTGGCACTCGCATTATGAATGTAAAGGATCTGTGTCTAGATGTAGGTACTTAGACACTGATTATAGTGTGTGTCAGCCAGTTTCAGGAGAACCCAAGTGCTTTGATACCCAATTCCAACCCTGTACAATCTGGCTGGTTCTTCGAAATACCTACTCTCAGGTGGCATTGATAAATAAAACTTTGTTAAGTACCACCTCTTCCCTAGGCATCCTACTATTTGATGCATGCAAAGCAATTTCTGGTAGTGGAAAACATTGGATCATATGTGGTAACCTTAAGTAGGAATAAACCTTTGGGTTTAATGATAAATACCTATGCCCTAGTAGAAGAACTATTGACCCTGATTGTCCAAATAGGGACTGCAACTTTTGCCCATACTGGTCATGTGTAGGTTGGGTGACCTGGGGAAAAACACTAGACTAAGACCTGATAGTTCAGAGGTTACCTACTACTCCTCATTGTAAATCAATGGAGTGTAATCCTGTACACACACAGCAATTTATTAATAAGTTTGGGAATCTTTTCGGTTTCCAAATATATGGTACAGGGACAGACCCAGGAGCCACCTATATATAGGCATTATAACCGAGACCCTGAATGCCCAGACTCATCAGGTATTCCATTACTTTTATGAGGAGATGAGTGTTGAAGATGAAGTTTCCCACACTGTTAAAAACCTGTTCATTGATCTAGCTGAGAGTAAGACAAGTAGTCTTACTATAACTAACTGCTTTGTATGTGGAGGAACAAATATGGGAGACCAATGGCCATGGGAAGCGAGAGAAGTATGGTAGCCTGGTTCTGAGACAAATGAGCAACAGATGCCTTCCCATTCCAGTAATCAAGCAACTATACGGGAAAAATCGTAATGGCAATTAAAAACATCTATAATCGGTCATGTATGCTTAGCTGTAGGCAGAAAGCATATAATTATAGTTGTCATAATACTACCTAGTGGTCAGCTTCAAATGTCTCAGAGCCTACCAACCCTTTTGTTAATTACACCAATTTCAGAGGTATGGTTTGATCTATCGGCTACATCTAACAGGAGAGCCCCAGAAAATTTATACTGGATTTGTCGTAAGAAGGCGTATTCAGAATTACCACAAGATTGGGCGGGGGCATGTGTGCTAGGTATGCTCAAACCATCCTTCTTCTTGTTACCAATCCAAACAGGAGAGACCTTGGGAGATAAGGTCTATGATCTAAACCATAGGAAGAAGCGAGTACCATTAAATATAGGTAATTGGGAGGGGCGGGGCCGGGCAGCCATGCCAGCAGGCTGAAAGTCACTATGGCTCCTGCAGAATCGTGCTATTTTGCAATATATACTCACTTTTTCTGGCGGGTAAGAAGCTGGAACCACGGAGCACCAGCTCTTTGACTGTCCCGGTGCAGCCGGAGAGCCTGAATATGGGTGATTCCGGGTCCCGGTGAGAGACTCAGAGGCTTGAAGACGGAGGCCTACCTAGAAGGGGAGTGGGGCCGATGGGCGCTGCTTTGCTTACTGCCCGACCAATGCGACATAACAGACGTAATAGACGTAATGTATATATATAAGTAAGTAATATAGGTGTTCCTGTGCCCTAACCATGAACGGCTGTCTATGTCTATGCTATACTGGAGTTTCATTTTAAGCTTAAGTCTCATACTCCCCAGTATTAGGGAATGCCAGTGGTTTATCACTCTGAAGCAACTCAGTGGGTCACATATGGTGGCAGTATACAGTTATCTTCTGAGATTCTAATCCTAAATCATATAGCATACTGCCCTAGATTAAATAACCTGATCTCTTGATATTTTCCTCCTGTTGTTTTCCATGTCTAGCTAGCCTATCACTGTACCTCTACGCATGCATACCTACAGCTAGGACATGAAGGCCTGACGAGCTCTTAATAATAAAATTGTGCATGCTTTCTCATGTGCCCAAATGTTATGTATATATGTCGATTAGCTTGTAGACTGCTGTTGGGGCACCTCAAGCATGTTGTACACTCTTGCACTGCAAAAATATTAAATAAAATAAATAAATAAATTTAAAAAATATAGGTAATTGGGAAGATGATTGTGGGGATATTTATGGGATAATAATAGTAACAGTGAGAATTGCCCACTATTTCAATTCTCAGATCCCAAAGAACGTTTATCGTGTTAAGTGGAATGTATTTCATGTAAATAATCACAATGTATAAAAATAGATTTTATTTATGATAATCAATAATTAACAAATAATATTATGTAACATGCATAACAATAATCAATGAATAATCAGTATAAAATGGTATGCAATACAAAGGAATGGGTATTACGTTTCAATGGCTAAAACAGCATTATCTGTCAAGACTTATTTATTACCATCTTTAACACAGACTGAAAGTAAAACTTTTCACAGCGAAGAACAGAATTCCTCAGAGTGCGGCGTAAGGTCGTAAAGTTTAGCAGACAGTTAGAATAACCCTTTCAATGCTGGCTAGATCTCCTAGGTAGTTAAGATCTATTCTTATGTATTTTTAAATAAAATAACATTTAAACCAGTTCACTAGTCATTTTCTTAAACCATCCATAAGAGAATTTACCACATTATATAAGCAGATTTTTAATTTGTCTAAAAGATATCTATCTTAATTTAGAGCAAATCAATACACCTGGATAAAACAGCGGTATGCTAACACGTGATAATATCACATCAATATATAATTATTCTTAATTCCACCTGCAGAATGGAATATTTATAACTATATATTCTTAGTTACTAAGATTTCTTAATATGGAAATCTGACCGTGCTTTATCCAGTCATATATAATGCTATTAATACATTTTAATTAATTTAATTTAATTAAATGAAACCAGTATAATTACCAGTTGAGTAGATATTTCATCCGATTGGTAGTCTCTCTGCATGGAGGTGTTGGTTAGAAAGTCAGTAAATTCTAAGTGTTAGAGTTTTAGGAGTAGAGTGTTAGTCTCAGATGTTGTCCGAGTTGGAATCCCCAAACTTCCAATTCCTCTCTTTTCTCTCCTTTGCATATCTTGCATCTGCCTCCTTCGTCTTGTGTCTCTCTTCCCTTTGTCTTAACTTTTAAAGGGCCAGACTCTCTGTACGTCATCAGTTGATAACCCAATAGAAGCACTAGAGGTGTGGTTATCTTCCAGATCGCAAATTAGTTATTTGGTCTGTAGAGGGCAGTCTTGTCCCACTAAACATACCTATCCAGGAAAGAGTTAACTTTTCCTGGTGGCTATTTTGACGTCATTTTGCGTTATCTTTATAGCGCCATAATTTAAAATTTCAAAGGGTTTCTTAAATTTTGTCCAGACTTAGCGTCTGCAATTCCTGCCATAATTTCTGATATGACAGATCATGAACTAAGTTTACCCTTTTCCATACAATGGTACCTTATATATATAGACAGTTAAATATTAAATTATTTAATCTTCTCTGTCACAATTGTCTGGGTTTAGATTTGATTATATTCCATTAGCATTTTAGACAGTCTATCCAACCCCCTTCCTTATCACTTGTTTGTATATACTATGCATTCCTCAGATCTGGGAAAGTGGTTAGCTTACAGATAGAAATATAGTGTCTTTTTGTTAACTTGAAATAACAAAATGGAGTCTGGTCTGTTCAGAGTGACTCAGAATATACACTTTTAGTTTCTATCATAGCACAAAATGTCTGCCGATATAAATACTCTGACATAACCCCCCTTTAGTGCATTTCATAGCCAAAATTAATTTAGCTTATGAATAAGCACTATAGAAGTTATCAGACATATTGTGCAATCACATCATTTCTAACATAGTACATTATTTTCATTTGACAAATGTCTTTGGGAGTTACATATGGTATGGTCAATAAAAAGCAAATCTCCATACGTTCCGGATCAATTAAGAGAGGTATAGCGCTCCCCATCTCAAAGGCCAGATTTAATTGCATAGGCTCAATTGTCTCTCCATCCACATTGGCAAGCATCGCATGAACAATATCCTTGGATACAAAATACAGAGGTATGCGTCCCCCTGCCAATTCGATCATTCCAGTTTGCACTTCGTCAAGAAAAGCAAGTGTGTGGAACAGTATTGGGTCATGCAGAAATAAAAGTTCACGCTTAAATAAGTCATGACTTTGGTGCAACTCAGTGGATTTGGCAATTAACTCTGAATGCAAATTTGTTGTAACAACTGTGTCTTCCACAATAGTTAACACGTCTTGGAGAAGTGTTCTTTGCTGTTGTATCACCTGATGAATATCGTTAATGTGTTGCTTTAGCGCATAGATTTCCATATCCAGCTTTTGGACAGTAATAGAGTTGGCTGCAGACATTCCAGTTGCGACAACTGCACCGACAGTGGCACAAACTAATGCAACAATTATAGCGGTGAGGAACCTTTTGGGTCGGTTGCTCATCGGAATAGAACTGGATACAAATGGTTTCCGGGCTTGCTCCAAGATGTTTCGCACACGGTCCTGTGCTCTTTGGAGGTGCATCTGGTACCAAGTCTGTAACTCAGGAAGCTGCATCGATGAAATGTTGTATGCCTTCTCGATGGAAATCTTGGGGTCCAAGCTGACGAACACACGTCGGGTCAGGATCCTCTTCTCTGTTAAGATGAACCCTGGTGTCTCTTGAATCAGGATGCCGGAGGATGGTCCCATCTCTGCGATCGGGTCGGTCCGTAGCTCTTGGCACAGGAGCAGTACGATCCAGAAACACGCCACATCCTTCTTGGACATCTTTCGACAGTCACGGATCAGGAACTCGTTTCAGACTTATCTACTAATGATTCAAGGTTTGTTAAGCATACAAACTTATAACAGTGTGACATCACTTGGCCTAGGACAACACATTATTACGATTCATCAACATATGTATTCTGTCTAATTCTATTTTTATAACTTCATCCCTCACTACATTTATTACTGACTCTTCAGCAATTTGCCTATAGCATTTAAACAAGCTAGTAACCTGCTTATAAAATGTAGTTATTGGATGGCAAGGAAATGGTTAATGACATGAACGTACATGAGATCATGGCACATCACAACATTTCACATCATACTATACCACGTGAATCAAGCATTCATCCAGGTTAGTCGTTCACCCTTCTGCGTCTGAATCCACACCTATAATCCTTAATTGAGATTTAGGATGACAAGCACGCAACTGGTTAATGTGAACCCACTTTTCAATAAAATCACCATCCTTAGGAATTTTTATCTTATACGCTACTGGGGAAATTTTGTCAATAATGACATATGGCCCTTTCCAAGAAGGTAAAAATTTCTTTTCCTTGACTTGATTTCGCGCAAAGTTATACAGATAGACTTGATCTGTTATCTCATATTCCTTTTTCGTGGTTTTTAAATCGTAATAGGTCTTAACCCCTGTCGCTGCTTTTTCTAGATTCTTTTGGGCAAAAGCAAACGCATGCTGTAAATGCTTGCGCAAATCTTCGATATACTGATGCGTAGTGGCAGCATTGATCAAGTTATGATCCGAAGTACGATATAGTAAATGCTGTGGTAAAACCATCTTTCTTCCTGTCATCAATTCAAAAGGTGACAATTTGGTAGCAGTGCTAGGTGTAGCTCTAATCGCCATTAAAACTAGGGGCAATTTAATGTCCCAGTCTTTACCAGACTCCTTAACATATTTCTTCAGAATATTAACGATAGACTGGTTATATCGCTCTACCCCCCCGCTAGACGCAGCGCGGTATGCAATATGTAGCTTTCGTTTAACACCTAGAATGTTCCACATCTTAGCCATTACTTCGCTGGTAAAATGACTACCTCTGTCTGACTCAATTCTTTGAGGCAGACCGAACCTGGAAAAGACATGGTTAATCAACAAAGTGGCGCACACGGTACTCGTGTTCTCTTTACAAGGCAAACATTCTATCCACTTTGTGTACATACATGTAACGGTTAACATGTATTTGTTACCTCTTGAAGATCTTGTTACAGGACCTATAAAGTCAATTTGAATATCAGACCAGGGTAATGACACCCCCCTCTTCTGAAGTGGTGCACGATGGGTTGGACCATGGGGTTGATATTGCGGACAAATCAAGCATCCCTGACAGTATGTCTTAACATCCCTTAACATGTGTGGCCAATATGCATAATCACGCAATATCTCATATGTGATCTTATCACCACGATGCCCAGATGTAGGTGCATCATGTGCGTGTTGGAGCATTAACCCTCTGTATACAGTTGGGACTACCCATTGTTGTATACCATGTTTAGAAGTTCTGACCAGTAACCCATCCATGATACTAAATTGGACTTTATATCTCATCAAGATTCGTAAATCTTCATTATCTTTGCAATCCTCATCTGTGATGGGATTGGCAGTAGGGTCTTCTATATGTCTATAGAATATGCCTATGACGGGATCATTCTTTTGACTAGTAATCAGGTCATCACTAGGAGCTTCTTGACTCCATTGCACGACATTTAAGTCGGCATTATCTCTAGCCTGTCGTCTAGTTATGGCTTCAACATGAATTGAACCCATAAGATCATCAATGTTTAGGGTTTCACCATTGATGGCAGCTTGTTTTGCCAGTGAATCGGCTAAGTCATTACCATCCTTGTCAATACCTTCTATTTTAGAATGGCCTTTGGTTTTCTTCCAATATATGGATAAACCATTTTCCTTAACCAGTTCATCGATTTTACAAAACAATTTCCCATGTTTAACAGGTTTGTTATTGCTTTTCAGCATTTGGTTACGTTTCCAGCTAGGCAGATATTCGACGAAACTGTTGCGAACATAGTTGGAATCAGTTATAATAACAAATTCTTTGATACTATATTCTATTGCCATTTGAATGGTCTTATATACTGCACAGAGTTCGGCTATCTGACTGCTTTTGGGACCAATATTGTATCCTATAGATACATTAGGATAATCACCTGTCCAGGCGATTCCGATACCTGCAACTAACTTCCGTTCAGCACCAACGGCGTGGTGATATGAACAACCATCAATGTATACCCACGGTAGTGGTCGACAGTATTCCTCGTCATAAACTTTATAAGGAGATAGCAATTGCTCTTCTAGGAAGTCATCTCCGGTGTCATTATCATCCAGAGATGGAGCAGTACAGTCATGTAATTCTGCTAAACCTTGGGCAACTGGGCTTCTCTTATTATGTTTATAACGGACTTCTAACGGCCATCCCTGTAAGGATAGAGTCCATGCAGTAATCCGACTGTTAGAGAGATTACCGTCTCTAATTCTTTCACTCTGCAGATACTGTAGAGGTTGGTGAGCTGTTTCTACAATTATTTTCTCACCTTGGATATAGCTACGAAAATTTTGTAGTGCCCAGACAGTCGACAATAACGCCTTCTCACACGTGTTGAATTTAACTTCAACAGGTGACAAAGTCTTGCTAGCATATGCAATAACTTTGTTTAAACTGTCCTGCTTCTGATACAAAACAGCACTGATGCTTAAATCGGTATATCCTGTCTCCAGATAGAAGGGTTTACCCCCCTCTGGGTATGCTAAACAGGGTGCCTGAGTGAGCTTCCTCCTCAGTTCACTTACCGCTTGGTCCTGAGGCTCCCCCCAGTTCCAGGTAGTTTCCTTTTTAAGCAGGTGTAAGAGTGGTTTAGTTATTTCTGCATAGTTATCTATAAACTTACGGGAGTAGTTAGTCATACCAAGGAACGATCTTAATTCCCTGATGTTTGAAGGTGTTTTAGCTTTTAGTACGGCTTCAACCTTCTTCCTCTGGGGATTTAATCCTTCAGAAGTTACCTCATGTCCGAGGAAATTGACATGGGTGCGACACCATTGTGCCTTTTGTAAAGACAGTTTAATCCCTGCCTCTCTTAACTGAGTGAGAACATGTCTAATCTCTATGATATGCTTATCAAAGGAAGTGCTTTTCAGCAAGACATCGTCGACATATGATAACGTTCCTCTCTCGAGTGCGTCAGGCATAGCTTTGTGCATGAACACAGCGAATTCATGACCAGAGTTTATGTAACCGAAAGGCATACGGGTCCAGGTATACTGCTGCTTTCCAAATGTGAAGGCCAATTTGTATTGGTCTTCATTATGGACTGGTACAGTCCAATATCCCTGCGCACAGTCAATGGCAGTGAATATTTTGGATCCCTGCATTTGTACCAAACATTGGTCTATGTATGGCGTTGGCCAACCAGACATATAGATGCGTTTATTTAGCTGTCGTAAGTCAGCGCATAAACGCCATTGTCCATTAGGTTTCAGAATCCCCAAGATCGGATTATTATACGAACTGTGCACTGGGCGTATAATGCCCCTTTCCTTTAAATTCTGAATGATGTCTTGTAGACCATCATATGACGCTAATGGGAGTCTATATTGTTTGATAAATACAGGTGGCAAATTTGGATCAGTTTGTATTCTGGCTACGTGGAGGTTAGTTAACCCACAGTCGTAGGAATCTTTGGCAAAAATATCTTGGAATTCCAAAAGGATTTCCTTTAGCTGTTGCCGCTCAGCATCGTTGGAGCAACCGTCAGCTAAAGATATTTGCTCTTCTAGCCTTTCCTGAAATCCTGGAAAGATTTCAGGCTGGCCTATCTCATAAGCTTCTTCAAGCCTAGAAGTTAGATCAGTTCGGTGTTGACTTACCTTTTCTCTTTGGTCGTGATACTCTTGTGATTCCTGCTCATTGAGCGGATGATCGAAGGTGATAGATGCTTCTTCGATTTTACACGAGCCTTCTTCAACGTTGAAGGGATATACAGATAGGATAGTGAATAATCCTTCTGGGGAGGAATGGAATATTTGATCGACAATTTCGTCCTCAGTTAAGTATTCTTCAGGGATGAGGCCTATAATTTGGTTTTGGAAACCAAATGTATAGTACTCAGCATCCAATGCTAGACCTAATGATGTTCCTTTTGGTAAAGTAACACTATTGGGTGTAACATTGTTGACCATTATATAGGTGGGATTCTTACCAATACTTACCATTGGTGTATGTGTTACCACCATCCCTAATTGTTGTATCCTGTTGGATAAACAGATTAGGGCATCAGAGTTTTCCAATCTCTGACCCTCCTTGACCTGTAGGGGTAAAAGAAAGTTACTTGTCCCCTGTGGAATGGTTATGTCATCAGGAACTTGGATACTTACCGCATATGGGAGTATTTGTCCTGATTTCAGGGCGTTTTCCTCGTGTAGGTATCCACAAGGATTACCTGTTAACCTTGTCCACAAGTTGGAATTAATTAGGTCAAGGTGTATGGCAAAGCGATGTATGACATCATTGCCAACATAAACCTGATAGCGAGGTTCATTTATCACTAAGAATAAATGTTTAACGGTCTTATTTCCGATGGAAATAGATAGTAAACATTTTGCTATCACATTGTGACTCTCTGATTCGCCATCCAGATTCTGGATCCACCTGTCATGTGGGGAAGCGTACCTGATCATTTTAGGATTAGCGATCTGCTTTAACAGACTTCTGCTAATATAGCTGTTCTCACTCTTTAAGTCCAGCTTTGCATTCCTACTTCTTCCTAAGTCATTTATTTGCATAGGAAAGAATAAGTTGTTATTAACCCTTTCAATTCTGGCAAGGAATTGAGCATGACCTGCCAGATCTACAGATTCAACATAGTCCCTGTGGAGAGAAATGGTTAAAACATCACCTTCCAGAGAGACATTCTGGATCCTCTCTGGAGCAATTCTTATGGAATGCTCATCTACAGGTGCGATTGCATCATTCACCTGCAGGATAGTCACGTCAGGTGACTGACTATTTCTAAAATGTACCTCAATTGAGTCAGGTCTTTCTTCTATCACATGGCAGTTACGATCAGATTGAACATGTGATTTCTCATAGGTTATGGGAACCTTAGCTTGTGACCATACAATTCCATTTACACAGTCAATAATTGTGTTAAGTCTTCTGAGTATGTCTATACCCAGAATCAGTCGGTCATAGGGGAGATCTACCACTATCACCGGGTGTCTAAAGGTTTTGTTACCTATTTTAAACTTTAACCAAGTATTGCCAATAACATGAAGGGCATTTCCTCCTACACTCAACAGAGCATTGGGGAAATCTCTTAGCTTCGGCTTATCCGTTGCTAAGTCCATTACCTGCTGGAAGTAGGTATTGGATAAGATAGTGGCTTGTGAACCAGTATCTATTAACCCTTTAAAAGGCTGGGGTAGCGAATCCTGTATTTCTACAGACATGTAGTACCTTCCTTCATGTTCTTCTAATTCACATAAGAATTTAGAATGTGTCAACATATTACTTGTTTTCCATACATTACCGGTCACAGCAGTAGTTTCTACCTGTACTGAGGAATGCTCAGTCTTACCCACAGGCCCATCCTTCTTAGGAATATCTTGAACTGTCAAGCGGGAACTAGTGGTCGGCATCTCATCAGTTAACCCTTTCAGGTCTGGATCCTGGAAACTTGTGGCTGCTGGGGCTATTTTAGCCTTTGGCTGAAATGAAAAAACAGAGGAACACGTTGCGCCTCCTTCACCCGAAAGTGAAGTGACGGTATAGGCAATAGGTTTTCTAACACAACTATTGTTTGTCTGACTATGAGTACCTGGAAAGGAAACAGGGTTAGGCATTACATCTACTGATAACCTAGCCTGTTTAGTCACAGTGGCTATTATTGCTGCGGCACCTGTTGTTGTTGCTGCGGTTGCACAGGTAGTTCTGCAATTGGAGCTATCCCTAAAAAAGGATTTTTGGCAAAGACTTCGTTAATCTTTGTCATTCCCTCCATTAATTTGCCCATCTGGTCTGTCAATTGACCAACCTGACGACGCAAATTATTTCCCCCATTGCCGTTTTGTCTTTGCCCATTAGAATTTGGCTGGGATGGCTGAGACTGTTGGGAGTTATTGGAAGCAGATTGGTTGTTTCTGTTTCCATATCTCCTATTTCCCTGAGGATTCCTTCTCCATTGGGAATTGCCTTGGTTCTTATTAACCCAGGGGCGTTTATTCCCATTGGTATTGGACTTTTCAGAGTTATTAGAGGAATTTGCAGAATTGCTTCCGGCATTTTCCTGTTTCTGAGGTTTTGGAGTTTTCAAAACCTCGGAATAGGTCCTCTTTTTCTGTTGGGTTTCTAAACCTAACTGAATTTTAGTCTCTGACACCATTTTATCACCAGGTTTCTTAACCTTTGGCTGATTTTCGTCATGTGCATGGTGTATAGTATACAATTTCATGCACTGACTGACTAGCCATTCTAATGGTAACTTACAATCGTAATCTCTTGCGAGATTCATTTGTATGTTTACTGGCATGGCATGAAAATACAGATCTTTGAAGTCTGTGCTTTCATACCTGGGTTTCCTTTGGGCCACGGAGTATGCATTTTTAAGAATTATTAAAAATTCTCTGGGGCTTTGATCTGGACGGCACTTTAAGTTATAAAGCGCCCTCTTTGCAGAGACAATAGTTTTATACTTACCATATTCCATGATTATTTCATATTTCATCTTGGACCAGGACATTAACTGTATAGCTTGAAGACTTTCTAGATAAACACGGCACATTGAATCAAAGGTCCATGTAATGAACCATTTCTTGTGAATGTCATCATACATGCCCAATGAATTCATTGCTCTATCATAATTTTCCAGATGTTCAGATATGTTTCCTGAACCTCTAGAAAATTGTGGGACAATCTCTCTAAGGAATTTGATGACCTTTGGTGTTTCATAAACAGGCGTCGTTGATTTACGATCTCTGTTTCTGTGTTTGGGTAAACGTCTATGCGATCTGTCTGCTGAAGAGGAATTAGACCCATACAACAGCGCAGATGGCATATCAGTTACATGGCCTTCAGAGTGGATAGTGCAATCACTTTCACTCCCATCACTCTGAGCTTCTTGTTCACTGTCACAATTCCGATCAGCATCAGAATTCTGCCAGTGAACAGAACCATGTCTGTTTTCATTCCTATCACCTTGAATCTGATTCCTTCTGTCAAGCATGGCCAGGACAGTCTTTTCAAACTGTTCTGCCCAAGATTGCCAAGAACCTACAGGTGTTTTCTCAGAATTACTCACCTCTTTTCTTACAGACTGTTTTATGAAAACCTGGTTTGGTGTGGGAAAATTATAATAAGGAGGGGATTTACAAATAGTCCTTTCTTGCATTTTTGTGCAACTTTTTGGCACAGAATGATGACTACCAACCTCACTGTCTAATTTCTGACTCTCCTTTTCATACTCATCCAATTGCATTTTAAGCTGATTTATTTCCTGTGCATATTTATCCATCAAAGCTTTCATTTCTTTTTCATGATCAGCCTGACGAGTTTTATGCTCAGCAAGTAAATCTTGGTATTTCCCATTTTGAATGCCCAAATCGTCACTGTACGTGTCCAATTTGGCATTCAATGACTTGTTTTCATCACACACCTTAAGAAGTGCTGTCATAAAGAAAGGCCAAGAGTGTATTATGTACGCCATTTTCCTTTCTATGTTCTTTTGTTCAGCAATTTCTTTAAGATATATGATGATGTGTTCATCAGTTAGAATGGTTTGTTTAGCTTCCCATTCTATGCTTTTCAACCAAACCTCATAGGTTGCATCATTTTTCATATGTTTATGAATATGAACTAGAGCATGTTTTCTTAGGTCTTCAATTATTTCAGTATTATCTGTTACAGATTTATCACTGCCACTGGCCATTTTTATTTTTACTTTATTGATTAATCTCAATACAAAACTCTTTTCTATATTAAGATTAAATTGCATGAATTACACCAATATTATTATATATGAAATACAATTTCAACTTAAACGATCTCAGCACCGTGCCTCCAATATGTGGGGATATTTATGGGATAATAATAGTAACAGTGAGAATTGCCCACTATTTCAATTCTCAGATCCCAAAGAACGTTTATCGTGTTAAGTGGAATGTATTTCATGTAAATAATCACAATGTATAAAAATAGATTTTATTTATGATAATCAATAATTAACAAATAATATTATGTAACATGCATAACAATAATCAATGAATAATCAGTATAAAATGGTATGCAATACAAAGGAATGGGTATTACGTTTCAATGGCTAAAACAGCATTATCTGTCAAGACTTATTTATTACCATCTTTAACACAGACTGAAAGTAAAACTTTTCACAGCGAAGAACAGAATTCCTCAGAGTGCGGCGTAAGGTCGTAAAGTTTAGCAGACAGTTAGAATAACCCTTTCAATGCTGGCTAGATCTCCTAGGTAGTTAAGATCTATTCTTATGTATTTTTAAATAAAATAACATTTAAACCAGTTCACTAGTCATTTTCTTAAACCATCCATAAGAGAATTTACCACATTATATAAGCAGATTTTTAATTGTCTAAAAGATATCTATCTTAATTTAGAGCAAATCAATACCTGGATAAAAAACAGCGGTATGCTAACGTGATAATCACATCAATATATAATTATTCTTAATTCCACCTGCAGAATGTTTATAACTATATATTCTTAGTTACTAAGATTTCTTAATATGGAAATCTGACCGTGCTTTATCCAGTCATATATAATGCTATTAATACATTTTAATTAATTTAATTTAATTAAATGAAACCAGTATAATTACCAGTTGAGTAGATATTTCATCCGATTGGTAGTCTCTCTGCATGGAGGTGTTGGTTAGAAAGTCAGTAAATTCTAAGTGTTAGAGTTTTAGGAGTAGAGTGTTAGTCTCAGATGTTGTCCGAGTTGGAATCCCCAAACTTCCAATTCCTCTCTTTTCTCTCCTTTGCATATCTTGCATCTGCCTCCTTCGTCTTGTGTCTCTCTTCCCTTTGTCTTAACTTTTAAAGGGCCAGACTCTCTGTACGTCATCAGTTGATAACCCAATAGAAGCACTAGAGGTGTGGTTATCTTCCAGATCGCAAATTAGTTATTTGGTCTGTAGAGGGCAGTCTTGTCCCACTAAACATACCTATCCAGGAAAGAGTTAACTTTTCCTGGTGGCTATTTTGACGTCATTTTGCGTTATCTTTATAGCGCCATAATTTAAAATTTCAAAGGGTTTCTTAAATTTTGTCCAGACTTAGCGTCTGCAATTCCTGCCATAATTTCTGATATGACAGATCATGAACTAAGTTTACCCTTTTCCATACAATGGTACCTTATATATATAGACAGTTAAATATTAAATTATTTAATCTTCTCTGTCACAATTGTCTGGGTTTAGATTTGATTATATTCCATTAGCATTTTAGACAGTCTATCCAACCCCCTTCCTTATCACTTGTTTGTATATACTATGCATTCCTCAGATCTGGGAAAGTGGTTAGCTTACAGATAGAAATATAGTGTCTTTTTGTTAACTTGAAATAACAAAATGGAGTCTGGTCTGTTCAGAGTGACTCAGAATATACACTTTTAGTTTCTATCATAGCACAAAATGTCTGCCGATATAAATACTCTGACATAACGAATGGCCACCCCAGCGCATTATTAATTACTATGGAGCTGCTACTTGGGCTGAAGATGGTACTTATAGTTATCGAACACCCATATACATCTCAATCGCATCATAAGATTACAGGCAGTGGTTGAGATTATAAACAATGAGACAACTGAAACACAAACCCCCAAAAATACCTTTAACCCCTTAAGGACCAAACTTCTGGAATAAAAGGGAATCATGACATGTCACACATGTCATAGGTCCTTAAGGGGTTAAGGGGTTATACACACAAAATCCCACAAATTTAAATCCCCTGATCAACATATCCAAAAATCACAAAGATCTGTTCAGGGGTTCAGGAATTTACTGGAAGTCCTAATTTGACCAACCGCCCAAAGCATTTCCATAGAATCAGTGCTTGCGGTCGGTCTAGTTCGGTAGTTTAAAAACGGAACAAACTACCAAACCTAGTCAATGTTCTTACACTGGAGCTTGTTCACCTTGTTCATGGGAGCGTTTCCACCGAACAGTGCCCTTCTAAGTGGTGTAGAACCGAACGCAGGCGATCCTGGAAGTCCAACCATGTTCAGAGTTTCAGTGGTCGTTCATGTGAACAGTGGCCACCCAAACAGACAATTAGAACACTGCGGTTAGATTCGTTCCAAGGTGTTAATAGGGCTTAACAAGCTCCCGGGTAGTCTCTGGTTCGTGCGGCTGTTCGGCTCCCGAACCAAATCTAAAATCCCACAAACCAAGTTTGTTCCTTTAGTTTTTAAAGGGACCATAGTCTTTTGGCAGGAGGCTGGCAAGCAGACCCCTCCAAGAACACGTGGCAGAGGCATTTCTGCCACACCGAGAGAGTCCCGTTAATGAGTTCTCCTCCCATTGTGGACGATATCTGTGTTGAAGCACCTTCTGGGCTCCTGGCCCAGAATGTGGGGAGTAGGACAAGGAGCCCTCTGGAACTGCATGTGAGGGAAGGAAACTGCTTGGAGTGCCCATGTGTGGACATAGCGCCAAAACTGTGCACAGATATCAGAAAAAGCTGCAAGAAAGGCCTCTCTCCAGCACTGCAGTCTGTCCTCCTCTGAGGTCTGGGGCAATGCGTGGTCCGACGCCATCTTGAGACCTGGTAACCCGTCCTGTGCCGCCGCTGAAGGACATTGGGTAAGTCACTGAAGGGGTTATAACCCCTTCAATACTGCGGGAGGAGGGGGGGCACCTTAGAAGCCCATAGTGCCAGGAAAACGGCTTTGGTTTCCTGACACTATAGAATCCCTTTAACACTATAGGGTCAGGAATGCATGTTTGTGTTCCTGACCCTATAGTGTTCATTTAAAGTAGTGTTTTCCTGCATGTATTAACTACTAGAGCTTGCCCGATCCAGTAAGAAAAATGGCTATCCGCGCTCTCTGACGTCATCACGTTTGCCACGAGCCAGCGTTAATCCATATAGGGGGAGGAGCATCGTTCGTTGGGAGGGGTGGGCACATATAAAAGACAGTGCGCAGGCGCCGTGGCTTCCTTTTAGCTGCTGGTGAGGTGAGTGCTCGGTGTGTCTCTGCGTTCTCTCTCGGCTGCTCCGGCCCGCCATCCGCCATCTTACCGCCCGCTAACCGCCATCTTCTCTCATTCCAGGTCTCTGCGTCGCCATGGGCCGCCGACCCGCCCGCTGGTGAGTTCGCGAAACGCGCCTCGTGCTCCGGGGCCTTTCCTGCCTGCGATGGTCTCACCCCGAGCCTCTCACATGGGCCTCCCTTAGCTGGGCCTACCGGGGGGTCTCTCCTAGCTGGGCCTACCGGGGTGGTGGGGGGGTCTCTCCTAGCTGGGACTACCGGGGGTCCCTAGCTGGGCCACCGGGGGTCTCTCCTTGCTGGTCCCGCCGGGGTGGTGGGGGTCTCTCCTAGCTGGTCCCGCCGGGGTGGGGGTCTCTCCTGCTGGGTTGGGGGTCTCTCTCCTTGCTGGTCTGCCCCTCTCCTTGCTGGTCTCGGTGGGGGGGGGGGTCTCTCCTATTAAAATGAAGTGGCTTTCGTGACCCTTTACGGTGTTGGCAGTGTTGTATGCATCTGGGGGTTCTGTAGAAGTGCCTGAACTGCATGTACAACTTATAACTGAGCCAGTTGACTGTTGTCCAAAGCTAAACAAACCCAAATGTCTATTTGGCAGGCTTTCATAAGTTCTCAAACTATAATATATTTTTTGATCTTGGTTAGAATACTTCCTGTATTTTCATTTAAGGATGGTATACTTGATATTCTTTTCAGCTACAGATACTGTAAGAACAAGCCATACCCGAAATCTCGCTTCTGTAGGGGTGTTCCAGGTATGTGTTCTCAATGTTTAACCTTAAAAGCAGTAATTTGTGTTTTCTGCAGAAAGTGTTGACGTGCTCTTGTACAGTTAGAAGCTGCTTGATTAAATCTATGTATTGTCATCTATAGTAAGCTGCATGGTAATAACACTCTAACTTAAGAACAGCATTACAATGCATGCACAAGACCTCAGCCGGATGTAAAGCTCGGAGTGGCTGAGCTGAATACAAGGGCTTTTTTGCAAAGATGCTAGCTTCACTTTGAAAGCTAGAAAAGTTTTAGTACAGTAATATTACCATTTATATAGCCCGACAGATTCCGTAGCTCTTTATAATATAAGAGGGGATTTGGCTATAAATAGGACAATTGCAAGAAACTTACAGGAACAATAGGTTGAAGAGAGCCCTGCTCAAACAAGCTTAGCCTATTGGGGGTGAGGTGTAAAACACAATGGGACCAGTAATAGCAATCAAAATAGATGGGAGTGAAGCAGAGCTGGAGGAGAGTAGAGTGCTGCCCTTTAGGAGAGAGCAAGAGACAGGGATGTGAGGTAGAAGTTACTCTGGGAGGCCATAACCGTTCCTTAAAAGATGGGTTTTCAGGTACTTCTTAAAGGATTGAAGACTATGGGAGCGTCTGGTGTTAGGCAGGCTATTCCATAGGAATGGAGCTTCCCGTGTGAAGTCCTGCAAGCGTGAGTTGGCTGTACGGGTGCACGCAGCAGACAGGACAAGGTCATGGGCAGAGCGGAGAGACTGAGAAGGGGCATACCTATGGATCTGTGAAGAGATGAGGGGCTAGAATTGGTCAATGCTTTATAGGTATGGGTTGGAATTTAGAAATGACTCCTATAGGATACAAGAAGCCAATGTATTGACTAACAAAGGGGTGAGAGGACCGACTAGAGGAAAATCAGTCTGGCAGCGGCATTCATTACAGACTGTAGCAGGGCAATACAGTTTTTGGGAAGACAAATTAGGATAGGGTTACAATAATCAATGTGGGAAATTACTAGAGCATGTACACGCTCTTTGGTACCATCTTCCGTAAGAAAGTAGGCAGGAGAGCACTTTTTAAAGTGTCTGTGACACCCCACAGTAGACATGGCAAATTTGGGGAATGGTTTGATTTCTTGCCTGCTGGCTGCCTCTCCCTATCTCCACTCGGAATGAGGAAAAGGAGCCTCTTAAGCATGTGAGCTTCAATGCTTTCCTATGGGGCTTTAATGCTAGATGTGAAGTTTCCTAACCACCAGTGCCTCTGGTGGCTCTTAGTCCTACTATATAATTATTGTAGTTTCTCAGACTGCAATCATGTACATTGCCTTACTAAGTGGGACTTGGACACTGCACCCAGACCACTTTAGTGCACTGTCGATTGGTACAAGTAAAACACGAGTCTCCTACGTCCCAGACAATACGAAGTTTGATAAAGGTGAAGATCCTGTTTTTGTGGGACTTAAATTTCAGCTGAGTTAATGTAAAACGAAGATCAGATTCAAAGAAGCCACTCTCATAGAAAGATCTTGAATATGACTTGTTGGAACCCGGTTTTAACATTTTGTGGTTACATTTGTAAGTGCTTAAACTAGTGCTAAATAATTGATGTGGCTAGAACACCTAGAAATGAGACTGTCTTAACAAACTGACAGAATGTACATGAAGTGCTATGATTCTTAATTCATGTGAACTGAAAACTATGCCAACTAATCTAGATGCCAAAATCAGGATCTTTGACTTGGGGCGAAAGAAGGCAAAAGTCGATGAGTTTCCGTTGTGTGGACACATGGTCTCTGACGAATATGAACAGCTGTCATCAGAAGGTATGCTATGCAATAGAATACCTGCTAGGCCTATGTATTCCTCTGGTATTACACCATGCCTCCACTTACAATTTCTAGACTACACTTCACAACGGAAAAGACAATTCAGCACACAACAGAAGGTGCTTTAAAGACTCACTCAACCACTTCATTAAGCTAAAGTTCTGGGACTTTGTGTACCCCTAGCTATGGCACAATTATCTCTTAAAACAGTGAAGTTGGATCTTTGGGATGCCACTCTGGTTTTTTGTGTGCTTTCATTGCTAGTTTAAACTACTTTTTTCCATGCAGAATAAAATGATTGGCCCTCTTTTGTATACATTTTAGAGAAGTAATCTTAGTGGGCTGTAAGCCACTCTAAAGTGCAACGAGTATGCTGACTTTAGAGCGGTCATAGCTCTAAAGGGATACAATGCATTGGATGGGTATTGGTTTAAAGTATGTCTGCCACCCATCAAAATCAGTTTTTCATGCTGTATATAAGATGGTAGAGCTCATGGTCTGTACGTTCACCTGGTGCAGACCATATTAAAGGTACATTCCACTTGCCAAAGACAAATCTAATTTGTCGTATATTTTTTTCCATTTGGGGTGAATTGAACAGTGGCTTGCAAAGGCTACAAATCTGTCTGCAGCCTTTGTGGCTGTCCAAGCAGACTTTCCAATGCAGATCCTCTTATTTTAGCTAAACAAAGTAGTAACAGGACTGGTTGTCTGACCTTTAAATCTCAATTGAAATTTGCACTTGTAAAATGTAATTTCATTTTACAAAACACTTCAGCAATCTAAAGTGCTTCAGGTGTTTGGAGTGTTCTGTTGCTTGATTCATAATGGTCTTTGCACCTACCACACTTGGTGAAAACCATATTAATATCGCTCTTTCTCCTTTACTATTTAGAGATTTAGGCTATCCACTCCACCACTAGATCACAAGACACATTGGGCCCCCCAAAAACACCAGGGAAGATTGCCCTCTCCTACTTACATCTTTGCAATTAGGAGGCTGTTTCATTGAAATGCATTAAAGGACCACTATAGGCACCCAGACCCCTTTAGCTTAATGAAGTGGTCTGGGTGCCAGGTCCAGCTAGGATTAACCCTTCTATAAACATAAGTTTCAGAGAAACTGCTATGTTTATAAAAAGGTCAATCCAGCCTCTAGTGGCTCTCATTGACAGCCGCTAGAGGTGCTTCCGTGCTTCTCACTGATTTTCAGTAAGAAGACTCCAGCGTCCATAGGAAAGCATTGAGAATGCTTTCCTATGGACTGGCTGAATGCATGGCTCATGCCACGCATGCGCGTTCAGCCGATGAGGAGCCCGGTGCTGGTAAATTTAAACCCCGAGCCTGGCGGGAGGGGGATCTAGAGACCCCAAAGAGCCCTGAAAACAAGTGTTTTCCTGGCACTATAGTGGTCCTTTAAAGGAGCATTATAGTGCCAGGAAAACAAACTAGTTTTACTGGTAGTATAGGATCATTGTCCCCTCTCCTGCTGGGCTGAAGGATTTAAGACCCCTTCAGCCACTTACCTTTCACCAGCGCCAGGCTCCCTCTGTGGAACTCTAAACACCCTGCGCACATTAGATCCGAATGCGCATGTGCAGCAATAGCCGCGCGCATTCAAACAGCCTATATGAAAGCATTACTCAAAGCTTTCCTATGTACGTCCATCGTCTTCTCGCTGTAATTTCTGTGAGAATCGCGGAAGCACCTCTAGCGGCTCAGTGAGAGCCAGACTGGATTAACCCTCAGTGAAACATGCTATGTTTTCAGCTGCAGGGTTAAAACTAGATGGACCTGGCACCCAGACCACCTCATTGAGCTGAAGTTGTCTGGGTGCTTATAGTGGTCCTTTAATAATATAGGAAGACTCGGAGCACATCACACATCCTGCCCTCTGCTTTTGTTTAATTCCAGTGTTGCTACTTTGAGGTAAATTTGTTTCAAGTTGCAATTTGGGCACATGTGCTCAGAAAGGTTCGTGATCACAAGTAGATAACAAGTTGCACTTATTAGTGTCTGGTACTGGCAAGCCTGCCTGTTTTTACAGTATTTGTTCTCTTGCCACTGACTTACCACCTGCATTGGTAATATCTTAAGATTAACATATCTTTCTAGCTCTTGAAGCAGCCCGTATTTGTGCCAACAAATACATGGTGAAGAGTTGTGGTAAAGATGGCTTCCACATTAGAGTGCGTCTGCATCCCTTCCATGTCATCCGCATCAACAAGATGTTATCCTGTGCCGGTGCTGATAGGTAAGCTAATAAATACATGTCTTAAGAACTGTATGTCAATTCTTCTCAGTGGAGTCTTCAATTCAATCTTTCTGCTACGCTTAAGAATCAAAACATTTGCAGTCAATTAAGCCGACCATCATTTGCTGCAATCAGTTGCTGGTGTGCAATGGCTGCATACATAAAGTTCCTTGGCTGTGTATGTGCTTTGTTTACCATACAGGGTACTCTAAGGGGCCTTGGAAACATCCATTCTTTTAACTGATCTTTGTAGCACCATCTTTTGGCAATCTCTAAACTTGTCTATTATCAGACTTCAGACCGGGATGCGTGGTGCCTTTGGAAAGCCCCAGGGCACAGTGGCACGAGTGAACATTGGACAGGTGATCATGTCTATTCGCACCAAAACACAGAATAAAGAACATGTTGTTGAAGCTCTGCGAAGGGCAAAGTTCAAATTCCCTGGGAGGCAGAAGGTAAGACTGCATCACTTGATAAATTAAAGTTTCCTTAGCTTGTAATTGAGATTGTTTTGGGGTTTCAACTTGATTTACCAAAACTGTTTGACATTAACTTGCTTTGCTAAATTTTAGTCTAAGTCTTGCCTTTATAATCCAGGAATGATTAGCCGCTTCTAGAGGAATACATTTTTCTGCCAGAGCCAATTTCACAAAATAAATGTCACGGAATGACTCCCCCCAAACAGTAATAGAACTAAAAGGTCATACTTTTGTCTACAGTCAAGGAGGGGGAGAAGTGAATTGATTTAGTTCTCTCCTTAATTAAGGAATGTCAGACTGTTAAAGGTTTTTAAATATCCATTTTACAATTATTTGTGCTTGTTGTATTTGGACATTGTGCTCAAATGCAAACTGCTTTAAATTTTGTAGCAATGTTTCAGTAAGCAGTGCTGCTTTTGCCATCGGGGATCTTGCACATCCTTACAGGCAGGGTATTACCGCTACATTTGAAAACAGAGTGCGCATCAAAGTAAATGTCCATTAATAAAGGAATAAGCAATAAGTCCTTTCTGTCTGTGATAATTGCAGGTTTGTCCTGTAGTTGGTTAGTCCATTCCAATTGGCAAGTGAAAAATTCCCCTGTACATGTCTGGGACCCACCAGGCTTGCAGTAACTTTGACACCTCTTTAGTTGTGGAACACTTGAAATATTAAAGGGACACTAGTCACTATAACCACTTTGTCTCTTTGAATTGGATATAGTGCCTGGAGTGGCCTGGCACTGTCCCTCCATTCAGTGTTGCACTATGTTTGTGCAGTATGCCACAAAATAAGAGTCCCTGGCCACCCTCAGTCCGGCCACTTCTGTATGTGTAGCTAAAGCAGAGATTACACACTTCCTTGTTGTCATACCCATTCATACCGTCAGTTGGAGCTCTGACAGGTTAAAAGCAGTCAGCTAACACTCTCAGCCAATCACAGCTGCCCATTGCCTCTCAGGGTAATACTTCCTTATTAGCCAAAGCAGCACAGAGGCGATAGACTGCCGTGGACTCTTGTTTAGCATTAAAAACTGTTTAATGTTGAAAGAAATGATGGTACCAGGGGACTCCAGACACTATAACCAGTTTAATGAGATGAAGCAGATACAGTGCCTAGAGCAGGGGTAGGCAACCTTTTAGCAGCACTGTGCCGATATAGGATTGTGATGTCCTGTAGCGTGCCGGTCCTATTTTTGTAAACTGAGGTGTGTATGCTGCCGTATTCTGCTTGTGTTATTTTTACTGTAATTGCTTTGTATCGTTGTATTTGTGTATATGAGCTATTATATTGTATATGTTCATCAGTGGTTTATGGTATTGTGTATATGTATGAATGTGGGCTGTGTATGAGGGCTACTTGTGGAATTGTGTGGATGGATATGTCACATTGTGTTTGGTAGTGTGTGGGTCTGTTTGGGGTATTGCTTGTGATAGGCTGCATGTTGGATTGTGTGCATGTATGTGGATTGTTAGTGGTGTTGCGTTTGTGGGGATTGTGTGTATGTTTGTGTGTTGGCTGTTCGTGTTATTTGTATGAGGGGAGGCTTATTGTGCATTTCTGTGCATATCAGTGTGAGTGGCTTCTCTGGGTTCCAGTGGGGACCAGGCTGGCCAGATACAGATCAAGGACAGGAGCTGTAACAGCAGCTGTGGGCTGCTCTACTACAGTGTGGATTCCCATTCACAAGTGCTGGGAGGAATTGATCTGAGATCACTTCCTCTACGCTCTGCAATGCATAAATTGAGGATTGTCCTTCACCATTTTTTCGTATTAGCAGATATCTGAAGTTTTACTGAGACTCCTGATAGGCCAGAGCCTGTTTGGCTCTAGCAGTCTCGAGTGCCGTGGAAAGACACCTCGAGTGCCGTGCATGGCACTAGTGCCATAGGTTGCCTACCCCTGGCCTAGTGTCCCTTTAAGCCCTGTGGTAATCCATGCATTGGATGTGCAATTTTCTTGCTATCAAATCCTTAGACATTCTTTATATAATCCTGTATTCAATAAATGAGTCTCAGTTAAAGCTATAAATCAGATGGGTTTTTGATGTTATGGCCTTGGAATTGCTGATGGCTTTCAGTAGCTTTTCTGAGCTTGCTTAGCTGGCATTAAGGGTTTGCGGTTTTGGCATTCTGAAAATCCATTGAGAACTTAATGGCCCTTGCCCAGCATTCGATGAGGACGATCCCTCGTGTTTTCAAATGTAAAGTTTGTTTTGGAATTGTTATTTAATAAATGTAGTGCCTTTATTGTATTGTGTTAAGAGAAGTGTTTACTAAAGTGTTACCTTGTATCGAAGATCTTTTCTGAATCACTTATATATTTTTTTTTTATCCCACAGATCCATATCTCTAAGAAATGGGGATTTACAAAGTTCAACGCTGACGACTTTGAGGCCATGGTAGCAGAAAAGCGTCTCGTTCCAGATGGTTGTGGAGTTAAATATATGCCAAACAGCGGTCCTCTGGATAAATGGCGGGCATTGCATGCTGCATGAAGCGGCTTTAAACCATGGAATAAATACTTAAATGATATTGAGATCTTTTACCAATAAATATCTCTATCTACAAGCTTTGTGTGCAAATTATTGTATCCTGAACAAAGTATATTTAAATTCAACAATCATTTAATGTAAATTTAGAGCACAGAGAATTGCACTGAAAATACAATTTCAAAACTTTGCACATTTCACTGCAAAACAAGCTACAAGAAAAAGGCAGTTTGACCAAAAAGCTATTTTACTCTACCATTTTAGGTGGAATTAATAGATTACTGTAAGTAAAACTTTTTCTTCCCTTTCTAAAGTGAATTTAATGGGAGATGCAGCAAGTTGGATTCACACATCAGATCAATTATGTAAATCAACTGCAGGTATACCTGCCATTACATTGTGTAGTTACACACTATTCTCCATTGTATTCTCTACCATTTCTAGATCTGAAATTAAACTGCTAATGGGATAAGAGTTGGCCGGGGTATAATAAAACTTGATGGCATGGCTGGTAACAGGTGTACCAAGATGCTCTAAATCAGGGTGCCCAAAAGGTAGACCCCCAGATGTCAAACTACAACTCTCATGATGCTTTGCATGTCTCTAGAATAGCAGTGTTAAGACTTGCAGTAGTTATGGTACTGCGGTCTTCTATTCCTTTCCCAACAGCTGAGGATGTGATTATAGCTGCAGCAGGGAGTAGAGGAATAGTGTAGATGAATGCAGTTTCCAAGACGATTCTCCCCAGCAAATAGAATATCCCCCAAACATGAGCCTTGACTTCATGAAGGGTGTAACCAGAATAAAGTTTATTGAAAACACACGTATAGCTTGAAGGAAAGACGAGAGGGGGATATGATGGAAAAATTTAAATATGTAAAGGAGACTATATTTAAAAGAAGAAAAAACTACCACAACAAGAGGACATAGTCTTAAATTAGAGGGACAAAGGTTTAAAAATATCAGGAAGTATTACTTTACTGAGAGGATAGTGGATGCATGGAATAGCCTTCCAGCTTAAGTGGTAGAGGTTAACACAGTAAAGGAGTTTAAGCATGCGCGGGATAGGCATAAGGCTATCCTAACTATAAGATAAGGCTAGGGACTAATGAAAGTATTTAGAAAATTGGGCATTCTAGATTGGCCGAATGGTTCTTGTCTGCCGTCACATTCTATGTCTGTTTCTATGTAGCCCCGATCTGGCAGACAAACATCCAAATTTCACCCAGATCGGTTCAGGGGTTCTTTAAAAAGTATGGAAGTCATATTTTACTGACCACACACGAGGCTCCTGGCCAAAACCGTTCCACGAATTCAGCATGTGCGGTCGGTCAATTCAGAAAAAGGTAAACTAACAAAGTCCCGAATGGATCCTCCTGGCTCATAGGAGTGATTGCTCCCCTTGTCCGTTCGCACAAAACTACCGAATGGCACTCTCCTGGTGGTTCGGCAACTAAAGGATGCAGTAGTGCGCAGTAGTTTCAGCGGTGGTTCGTGAGGTAGTGTCCTATTTTAGTTCCAGACACTTGACGACCAAGTCCCGCTGCCTCCTTTCGTGTGAACAAGATGGCCGCCGTTTTGTGTTCCACGTGGCATTCGGCTATACGAACAGCGGCCACCCAGGGAGAGCGCTTAATAGACGGATCCTTTGAAGTTAATGAGCCAGGAGGGTGTTCGGTAGCTTCAAACTACCGAACCAACAGTCAATATGCAGGAAATAAGGTACAAAAAGCCAAACAGGAGAAAATACAGAACCAAAGTCTATTTTCTTCACAATACTCCCCCCTTAGTTCCATGGGTCGGCATACCCGCCTAGACTCTGCCAGGTTGGCTAGGGGATGTCCGGGTAGCGTAATTAAACATCCAAGTCGGTTTGGCGGGAAAGCCCATCCGCATTGCAGTTCTGCTGGCCTGGGCGGTATTGCAGCGTAAAATTGTAGGGCTGCAACACTAAACTCCAGCGTAGCAACCGGGGATTGTCTCCAGAGACTCGGTTGAGCCAAATGAGGAGGTTGTGGTCAGTAAGTAGGGTAAAAGCACGGCCATAAAGGTACTGTTGGAGTTTCTTTAAGGCCCATACTAGCGCCAGGCATTTTTTCCCAAGGTAGCAACTTACGGCTGAGATGCCACCGGGTGCTCCATGCCATCTTCCCCCACCTGGCTCAGCACGGCTCCCAACTTAAACATGGAGGTATCTGTATGAACGAGAAATGTTTTATTAGGGTCTGGGGCCGCCAATACTGGAGCTTCGCTCAAAGCCGTTTTAAGTCTTTGGAACGCCGTTGCACACTCCGGGGACCACGCTACCTGCTTGGGTAGGGACTTTTTGGTCAGATCAGTGAGGGGTTTTGCTAGAGTGCTATACTCAGGGACGAACTTTCTATAATACCCTGCTGTGCCTAGGAAGGCCGATACCTGCGTCTTGGTGAGGGGCTGGGGCCAATTGGCTATGGCCTCTACTTTAGCTGGTTCGGGGCGCTGTTCCCATACCCTAGGTATTGGACCTCTGCCATACCCACATGGCATTTCTCGGGTCTCAGGGTGAGGCCGGCTTCTTGTAACTTCCCAAATACCGTAGCCAAGTGCGACAGGTGTGCCTCCCATGTGCCGCTGTAGATGGCAATATCATCTAGATAGGCACATGCGAAGTCCTGCATTCCCTTCAGAAGTCGGTCCGCCGTCCTTTGAAACGTAGCTGGTGCATTCTTCATCCCAAATGGCATAACCCGAAATTGGTATAGCCCGAATGGGGTGACGAATGCCGACTTAGGGATGGTGGCCGGGTCTAGCGGAATTTGCCAGTATCCTTTGGGTAGTTAGGAAGTGCCCGCTGGCCATGCGATCAAGCAGTTCGTCGATCCGTGGCATGGGGTATGCGTCAGTGATAGTCCGGTCGTTCAGTTTCCGGTAATCAATACAGAAGCGAGTCGTACCGTCTCGCTTCGGTACTAAAACCACTGGAGACGCCCAGGGACTTTGGGAAGCTTCAATAACCCCTAATTCTAAGATTTCTTGGATTTCTTTCCACATGCTAGTCCCTACTGCTGCCAGGATACGGTACGGCTGTTAATGGGGTCTCCCCCTGCGTCTCCACCCGGTGCACTGCAGCGGAGGTGTACCCGGGTAGGACCGAGAACAGCCCACCGTATTCCCGCAGCAGTTGTTTTGCGTCTGCCTGCTGGGTGGGGTCTAGTTTTTCCCCCAACCCGACCTGTTCTAAGGTACCTTGGTTAGCTGCTAGCAGGTCGGGTAAGGGGAGCCCTTCACTATCATCAGTGGACGGGGCACAGATGGCAGTCACGTCCTCGGAGCGCTCGAAGTACGGTTTCAACATTTTTACATGAAAGGCTTGTCTGATCCTTTCATCTGAACATTTGGCTACAATATAGGTGGTGTCGCTAATCCGTTCCACCACTTTAAATAGCCCCTGCCAAGCTGCCTGAAGATTGTCCTTTTTGGAAGGTCTGAGGGCTAGTACCTTTTGCCCTACCTCCAGGTTCCTATCTCGTGCTCCCTGGTCATACCATTGTTTCTGACATTTCTGGGCCGCCTGCAGGTTCTCCCGAACTGATTCGGTCAGGGCCTGCAAGCGGTCCCGGAGCTCCAGCACATATGGCAAAACTGGGATCCCTTCCTCTCCTGTGTTGCCCTCCCAGTGCTCCCGTATAAGGTCCAGGGGTCCCCGGACTTTTCTCCCGTATAGGAGTTTGAAGGGGGAGAACCCGGTGGACGCCTGAGGCACTTCCCGGTAGGCAAACAGGAGATGAGGTAGAAATTTCTCCCATTGACCGTAGGACTCTGTGAACGCGGTGAGCATTTGCTTAAGCATGCCGTTGAATCCTTCACAGAGACCGTTAGTCTGGGGGTAGTAGGGGGAGCTAAATAACGGCTGCCACAACTGTTGAGTTACAGTTGCCGTGAACTGGGTTCCCTGGTCTGAAAGTATTTCCCTGGGGAAACCTACTCGGGAAAAGATCCTCACTAGAGCCTCTGCTATTGTCTCTGCTTCAATGTGTAGTCCACCACCGTGAGGATGTAGCGCATACCGGAGGACCTGGGTTTGCTGAGAGGCCCTATCAGATCTACTGCCACTCTGTAGAATGGTTCCGCTATTATAGGTAGGGACCGTAACTTGGCCTTAGGGTGATCCCCCCTTTTCCCTATCCTTTGACATGTGTCACATGTCCTGCAGTAGGTCTGCAAATCTTTGGATATCCCTGGCCAGAAGAACGTCTGGGTAAGGCGGTCCTTAGTTTTCTTAAAACCCAGTCCTGCTAGCTGGATATCATGACTGAGCTTTAGAAGCTCTGCCCTGTATTTACGGGGTACGACTGTCTTTTTATAACTTGGGCTGACCCCTTTCCCACTCCCCCTGTGACCCTATATAGCAGTCCCTTGTCCCAGTGGAAGTTCTTGTGGGCATTACCTTCCTTATAGGTACCTACTGCCTTCCTGTAACCTACTAAGGTGGGATCTGACTGCTGGGCTTGGCCAAAGTCTTGGGGAGTGCCCCAGAAGGAGATAGGGTTAGGGCATGCTACAGGGATTTCGGTTCCTACCTGTGGTTCCTCGGAGTGTGTCGGTCCAGCTCGGTGGGTTTGTGCCCTGGTAGTCACGAGGCAGGTTCCAGCGGGATCGGGGTGAATCACCTACGAAGTTAGGCACCCCAAGTCGTTCCCCAACAAAACTTCCGCAGGTAGTTCAGACATAATGCCCACCTCCATCTGCTTGGCTCCGGTGCCCCAATTTAACTGTACTCGAGCTGTGGGTAACTTGTGGATGGCGCCTCCGGCCACTCTTACTGCAACAGTCCTGTTGGTGCATGCCTTTGCAGATATGCACCAAAGTAAGGGTGGCCCCAGAGTCTCGTAGTGCCTCAGCCTCTTTTCCATCTATGGTGACCCATTGTCTGTGGTGCACCCGGTTGTCCCCCTCGGCTTGGGCTAGGTTCACTTCATGGAGTACGTCCCATTGCTCCGAATCCAGGCTGTGCTCTTCCAGGGGTTCATGTTGATAGTGGTGAGCGGCGGCCCTCGGTGGTGGCCGCTCCCAGTTGCCTCTGCTCCGCTGAGGGCAATGTATTTTGTAGTGCCTTGGTTGATTGCACTGGTGACATACCAATTGTGTTCTCCTGTTAAAATTAGGCTGTGTCGTGAGTGGTACCGTGTTTGGTCTGGGGTTGGCCACAGGACCTGGCGTTGGAGCGCTGTACCTTACCAGAGGACGGTTTCCACTAGCCTCTCCTTTTCTTCCCTCGTGATGCTCATCTGCCAGCTTGGCCGCTTCCTCGACTGTGGTCGGCTTCCTGTCTCTGTCTGCAGGTGTGTGGTCAAAAAATTGTTCTAGCAAGAGGAGTTGCAGCACCTCCTCTAGCGTTGTGGCCTGGCAGCCTTGTATCCAGTTTTGGGCTGCCCGATACATCCTAAAGGCCCATTCGATGTAGGAGTCTCGGCCCCCTTTCCGTAATGCCCGAAACTTTTTCCTGTAAGTCTCTGGGGTCACGGCATACCTGGCTAGCAGAATGTCCTTTACCCAGGCGTAGTCGTGTATGGCTCTGTCAGGAACTGCTCGGTACGCCTCTGCTGCTCGGCCTGTGAGCTTGCTGCTTAAAATCGCGGCCCATTGCTCTGATTCCAGACCCTCCAAAGCGCATTGACACTCAAAAGCTTGTAAATATGCGTCAATTTCCATCTCTCCATCCGAAAAACTTTTAAAAGCAGCATAATTAATCTTACTCCGCTGCCCTCCATTTATAGATCCAGCTAAGGAAGCGGTGTCTCCTTGATTTAAACTTGCCTGTTGTGCTCTGCGTTCTGCGATCACTTGTGCCAGGACTTGCATCACCATCTCAGGTGTGGGATTTGGCCCATATAGGTTTAGCCTCCACATAACCTGTTGGAATTCTGCTTCCTTCTGGCTGACATTCGTCATGCTGCTGGTTTGGTCGCCCTCCATTAGTTCTGCTATCAGGGTAGCTTTCTTTTTGTTGCTTGCCACCTGACCTCGGGCTTCCAGCAGATCCTTTAGCGTAGTCCTTTTTAGTTTCTCTTACTGCTGGGCCATTCACCAGTCATCTTTATGCGTTCCATTCAATCCCGTCACTTGCCACCAGTTGTTAAGACCTGCACTGGTTATGGTACTGCGGCCTTCTATTCCTTTCCCAACAGCTGAGCATAAGTGATTATAGCTGCAGCAGGGAGTAGAGGAATAGTGTAGATGAATGCAGTTTCCAAGACGATTCTCCCCAGCAAATAGAATATCCCCCAAACATGGGCCTAGACTTCATGAAGGGTGTAACAGGAATGAAGTTTATTGAAAACACACAGGATTTTATGAGAAATCCTCCTGCAAGAGGACCTCCCACAGCAAACAAAGACAACAGCCAATCAACATACAGATTTACAGTAACCCCCGCCCTCTCTCTGCCTGGGAGATATTGAGATAAGTTAAGGAATAAACCAATTATCTCCAGGCAGAGAGCACACAATTTCCTCAAAACTTAGAACACCCCTTTCCCCACAAGGTATCCCCACAAATTACATATCCCCTGATACCCCGATCTGGGAGATCAACATATCCAAATTTCACCCAGATCGGTTCAGGGGTTCTTAAAAAGTATGGAAGTCATATTTTACCGACCACACACGAGGCTCCTGCCCAAAACAGTTCCACGAATTCAGCGTGTGTGGTCGGTCAATTCAGAAAAAGGTAAAAAACGAACAAAGTCTCGAATGGATCCTCCTGGCTCATAGGAGCGATCGACTCCCCTTGTCCGTTCGCACAAAACTACCGAATGGCTCTCTCCTGGTGGTTCGGCAACTAAAGGAAGCAGGCGTTCGGTAATTTAAGCGGTGGTTCGTGCGGTCGAGTGTCCGATTTTAGTTCCAGACACTCGACGACCAAGTCCCGCTGCCTCCTTTCGTGCGAACAAGATGGTCGTCGTTTTTTGTTCCACGTGGCATTCGGCTATACGAACTGCCGCCGCCCAGGGAGAGCGCTTAATAGACGGATCCTTTGAAGTTAATGAGCCAGGAGGGTGGTCGGTGTTCGGTAGTTTCAAACTACCGAACCAATAGAGTCAATATGCAACAAATAAGGTACAAAAAGCCGAACATAGGAGAAAATACCGAACCAAAGTCTATTTTCTTCACACAAAGCATCATGGAAGCTGTAGTTTAAAAATCATCGGGGGATCTACCTTTTGGGCACCCCAGCTCCAAATGTGCTCTCCTGTACCTGTTGTATATCTGTAGCATTTCCCAACAACACTCAATGTGCTATATAAACCTGAGTCGGACATTTACATGATTGCTAATCCAGACCAAAATTCTACTCTAACTATTTTTTTTTTATAATTTATTTAATTATTATTTTCCTTTTATATCAAACATACATATATATACATATCATACATTGTGTGCATATCATACAATGCATTTAAAGTAAATACAATAAATAAAGAAATACATATAGACTAACAAACATATAACAAAGTTGACCATCCTGTCCTATTCATTCAGGTCTTTTTATAGCTTTTATAATCTCAACACATCTAGTTAGTATTTTAGTATTTTTCTCTGAGTCTATCAAAACATTTAGTTTAGATAATGAGAAAGAACTCATGTTGCTTCCAAGAGCGCTTTGCAGAAAGCTTTTAATTCTGATATAATTAAACGTTTGTAAATACGAAATACCATAGATTCTGCGTATCTCAGCGAAGGGCATAATCTTCCCATCTACTAATAGGTCAGCTAATTTTTTAACACCAAGTCTAGTCCATTCGGACGTATCCATATTTTCCATCCATGTATCTAGATTTTTGAAGGTCAGAGCAGGTAAAACTTTATTTTTCAAGTCTAAAAGATTTTTAAGATGTAGCGAGAACTTTAAGAGCGGTCTAGTTATCAAATTATCCATCGTGCATCTTATATTTTTAGTTCTACTATTATTTCTTATGGCCCACATTAATCTAACATTATTGTATGGATCTGTAATATCTGCACCTTCAATTTTAAACCAATCTTGTGAACATGAATACTGCTTAATTAAAGGAAGAGTATGCATCAACTGTGCCGCTTGATGATATAAAAAAATATTTGGAAAACCGATCCCTCCTTCCTTATGCTTCAAGTATAAGAGATCCTGGCATATTCTAGGTTTCTTATCAGACCAAATATAATCCCTGAATAACTTATTCACAAGTCTAAGCCGTTGGGGGTGGATCTGTAGAGGAATCATCCTCAGTAAGTAGATAAACTTAGGGAAAACATATGACTTAATAAAATTAACCCTTCCCCACCATGATAACTGCAGAGCGTTCCATTGTTTCAGAGAGTGAGTACATTCTCTAATAAGAGGAATTACATTGGCCTTCATTGTATTCTCTGGGTCTTTCACTATATTGATTCCAAGATATACAAATCCCTTTTTTTCCCATTTAAAGGCAAAATGTTCTTTTAGCTGTTGCAATTCTTTTCCTTCCATATAAAAGGGTAATGCCAATGTTTTTTGAACATTAAGTTTATAATTTGACAAGTAACTATATATTTCAATTACTTGCATGGCAACTGGAACTGACTTACTTGGGTTGGTTAGCGTTATCAAAGTATCATTGGCATATTGACTTATCTTGAAATCTTTATCCCTTTTTTTAAACCCAGTTATATCCATATTATTACGTATTTCGTGTGCTAAGGGTTCCGCCGTTAGGATATACAATAGTGGGGAGAGAGGGCATCCTTGACGGGTACCATTTGATAGCATAAACCACTCTGACTTAATTCCCCCTCCTACTATCCTGCTAGATGGTGAAGAGTAGCAGGCCATTATCGCTGAAAGAATCTGGCCAGAAAATCCAAAAGCTTTTAATGTTGAATACATAAAATTACAGCCGAACCTATCGAATGCCTTTTCTCTGTCTAAGGCCATCGCTAAGAAATGGGTTTTATTCTCATGGATCTTAGTAAATATATTTAATATCCTCCTGTAACGGACCGTTTTGCACACAAGGGGTAAAAACCGTTTAGGCGACCGGCCTCCTTTCCAGAGATACAGGCACAGCTACTGCAGAACACCAAACTCCCGAACTGGATACAAAATAGCACTCCAACTCCTGAACTGGAACCTCCCAAATAGCTGCGTTTTGCACACAAGGGGTAAAAACCGTTTAGGCGATCGGCCCCGTTTCCAGAGATACAGGCACAGCTACTGCAGAACACCAAACTCCCGAACTGGATACAAAATAGCAGTCCAACTCCCGAACTGGAACCTCCCAAATAGCTGCTAGCAGACGAACAGGAAAAGCAGACAATCAGCTTACATTCCTGGCAATCAGTCTCTAACAGCATACAGTGAATCCCCCCAAGAACGAGACAAGGCTCCGTGTTGAGGGTCAAGCAGTGGTCTCAGGTGCTGGCACACCCAGCCTGGTTTTTATTACAGTCTTGCAAATACAGGACCGCCCACAGGGAGGTATAAAATATCCAGTAACATATTAGTTACAACCCACAGATTCCCTCCCCTTATCCTGAGAGGTAACCCAATTACACATACTTTTTACCACAATGCATCCTGGCTTCCTCTCCTCTGCCCAGGAGATAATTGAGAAGTAATTAAATTATCTCCCAGGACAGAGACAAGACTCCATTATGCACATGGTTAGCACAAAGCATTAAAATACTGTACAATACACAAAGTCCCATTTTATACATAAAACACAGACATGTCAGAGACAAGACTCCATTATGCACATGGGGACACAAAACAAGCATTACTGTTAAAATACACCAGGTAAGACACATTACATTAAAACTATACATTTAATATATCCCCAGATAGCTCAGGTCTGAGCGCACATTATTAAGTGAATGGCGCTCAGACCACACGAATACAGTTTAATCGCCATGGAGCCAAAGTCTTTACAGTCAGTTTCATATGAATGGGCTCCATGGGATTCCTATCTGGGGTATAACACATTCAAACAAATCTACCGAACCCCAGGCAGAAAAGCACGAATGAAGCTTTTCTGCAGGTAAAAAAGATGTCTTTTAACAGGGGGCCATAGTCCAAAGGCAGCAGGCGAGCAACCAGGCTTCTCCAATGCAATGTGGCGAGATTGGTCTCGTCACACCTCCTAATATGATTAGAGGACGCTCTTCCTGGTATAAAACCCACCTGATCCTCGGCAATCAAGAAAGAAATTATATTCTTGATTCTTTTAGCAATAATTGAGGCATAGATTTTATAGTCATTATTTAATAGGGCAATAGGTCGATAATTGGTTATTTCTTCTGGGTTTTTATTATTCTTTAGAATAGGAGTAATATTGGCTACCAGCATTTCCTTAGGTAATTTACCAGTATTAATCGCTAAATTATAACATTCTACCAACCCCTGAACCAGTCTATCCTTATACATTTTAAAAAAAGAGTCCGTGAACCCGTCTGGGCCTGGCGCCTTATTTTTTTTCATAGTATCTATCGAGTCAGTAACTTCTTGTAGAGATATCTCTGCATTTAGTTGATCTAATTGTAGCTCGTTAAGTCTAGGGATATGAATACTCAAGAAATTGTTATTTATATCCTATTGGGATGATATCGTCGGTAGATTATATAGATTATAATAATAATCTCTAAATACCATTCCAATTTTCTTAGGATCTAATATGGTATCATTTCCCTGTTTTATTTTTGTAATTAGTTTATTTTTTTGTCGATTCTTCACTTTATTGGTAAGAATCTTATCAGCCTCAAACCCTCCCGTTTCATTTAAACAATTTGGAAATTATTGCCCTTAAGAAATCATATTTATTTGATTGGAGAACTGAATATATGGAATATCTTGGCATTAATTTATGCAAAAATTTGGTCAATATGCATAATCACAACTTGAGGAAAGCATGGTCAGACCTACAAAAATAGATGGAGAGATGGGGTGGGATGGAGCTCTCATGGCTGGGGAGGGTCGCATCTATTAAAATGACGATACTCCCCAAAATTTTATATTTTTTTAGGACCATTCCTCTGTCCATTCCATTATCATTTTTTAATAAAGTCCACTCAACAATGTTGAAATTTATCTGGGGGAACAAGCCTGCCCGAGTGAGGCTCACTTCCTTGCAGCACCATAAATCGAACGGCGGTATCGGTGTCCCCGATATCCGCAAATATTATTTCGCCACTAACGCTGCAGTGGTTGTGAGCTTTAACAATCAGGATGATAAACCCAGATGGATGGAAATAGAGGAATCAAAAATTTCACCGGTTAGATTATCAGAATTACCTTGGTTAAATTCTAAGAAAAGACCTGGAATTACTAAATTATTTTTATCTACCAAGACTACGCTTAAGGCCTGTTTTTAAAAATGACCAGTCTCCCAGTTTATATAGAGCAATGCCTATTGAGTTATTGAAAGATTATATACCATCCTTAAAAACAGAATTGTTGAAGGATTGCTCTATAACTAATCTGGACAATTTTTTTTATGGCAATGCTATTCTTTCTTTGGAAAAATTGAAGCTTAAGTATGGATTGTCAAATGTATGTGAAATGGAATGTATGCTAATCATTGATAAATTGAAAGAACTATACCAGGTACCTGAAACAGATAAAAACTATAAATTACTTGAGTTATCTCCTTTAGAGAAAGTTTTTTTATACAGTCCCGCTAGTAAAGGTATGATATCCTTATGTTACTTATCTCATAATGCCAAGCCCTTAATTAAATTAAAACATATGCTGTCATGGGAGACGGAGTTGGGTGCCCAGTACGATTTAGAAGAATGGTTCGGCTTCTTTAAAGGTTTAAAAGGTATTTCGTATTGCACCGACCATTTTGAAAATCATTATAAAATCTTATATCGCTGGTACCTGGCTCCGTCTAGACTACATAATATGAACAATATGTATTCTGACCGGTGTTGGAGAGACTGTGGGGGAGTGGGCATATCTGGTGGTTCTGCCCCAAGTTAATTAATTATTGGAAAATGATCCACGATCTGATTATTAAAGTGAACGGAACCATTAGTATCTTAACCTTGGTACTAGCCTTATTTAAAAAACTCCCGGAGTCCGGTAATAGATCAGATAAAATAATCATAGGCCACATTCTTTTTTTTCCAATTTGACAACATAGGCTACATTCTGATCGCTGCTACATCCTGTTTACCTAGACATTGGAAGTCTCAAAATGTGCCATCTCTCAGAGAAGTTTTTAATTTGATTTTAGAAAATAAGGCACATGAATTATCACACAGAGCCAATATGCATGTTTTCCCAATACTAAAATATAACTGGGATAAATGGGAAGAAAAAATCAAAACAGTTTATGGTCTTTGATATATTTATTGTTAAAGTGCATTGATGTAAAACATTTTCCTTTTTGCCATATACTTTATTATGTTTATTTCATTGATGGATGGATACCCCTTCCCATTTCCAAGTTACCCCTCCTTTCCTACCCCTAATACAATGTTTGTTTTTATTATTATTTGTTATATAAAAAACTTTAATAAAAATTATTTGAAAAGAATCTTATCAGCCTTATTCCCCCTATAATAGTAGTTCATCTTCATAATCTGTAAATTTCTGTTTATTCTAGACATCAAAATTTCATTAATTTTATTTTCTATGATCCTGATCTGATTTGACATAGTTCTTACAGGGGCAGCGATATTTTCCTTGTAACATTCACTCAATTCAATATATAGACCAGATAAAGATTCTTGTCTATTTTTATTATCTTTTGCTTCTAGACTAATTAGGTGGCCCCTAATAACGCTTTTAAATGCGCACCATTTTATGTCAGGAGACACTTCATTATTGTCATTATCCTTCCAATACATGTCTATCTCCTTTGCAATCTGTTCCCTATTCGCTTTAGAGATTAATAACTTATTATTTAATTTCCAATCTGGTCTTTGCTTTAAAATATTGTTCTTTAGCTGTATTTTGACCAAATTATGGTCCGACCACGTGACCGTACCTATATTTGTAGACTGCACTTGTTCCAATAAGCTTCAATCTCCAAATATAAAATCTATTCTTGAATATGAGCAATGCGTCTTACTAAAACACGTAAAATCTTTCTCTGAAGGATGAAAAATCCTCCAACAATCATAAAGCCCTTCATTTTGAATAATATTGCGGAATTTTTTTGCCAAATTAATAACATTTCTAGAGGGACTTTTAATCCTTTCAGAGCTTCTGTCTAATTCAGGGTCAATTGTCAGATTAAAATCGCCCATAACAATAGTACGTCCTTGCTTATTTTTTTCTAATTGTGCAAAAAATTTGTATAGAAACTGAATCTATAGATACTGAAGTATTCGGGGCATAAATATTCGCAATTGTATATAGTTGATTTTCTATTGTACATATAAGAATAATTCATCTACCCATCTTATCAGTTTTCACATGCTTTATAGAGAGGTTTAATACAGATGAAAAAAAAAATAGCTTTTGTTTGTCTTTAAACGAAGAACAGACTGAAATAGGAAAGTCTTTAAAGCTGAATTTTATCTTATCATCTCTCCGCCAGTGAGTCTCTTGTACTCCGACAACTTGCGCATTTTCTTTTTTTGCACGTTCAAATAATAATCTCCTTTTTTGTGGAGAATTCAAGCCCTGTGCGTTTATTGAAACAACATTAATCATGTGTTTCTAATCCTACTTTTTCCTTCTCTTTCCATATTCTATTATCTTATCTTCTAACTTATGTAATTTACTTTTATCTTTCCTGGCAGACTGCGTCAACTTAAGACATACCAAACAACATACAACACTTACAAAAAACACTAAATATAAAATAAACATCCCTTAAGGAAGTGTGGATGGTCCTGTGATTAGCCCTTTTTCACAGGGCCTCCAAATAGATCCTATTCGGGATCAATATTTTGATGCTGAACCGCCCCCTTCGGGGAGTATTTTTAATCACATTATATTGCCTTTAGTCATAGAAAGTTTTCAAATAAACAATCCTGGTTATCCAGCTAACATAAGGCATCATAAAGAGAGAGAGGAGAAAAAAACCCTATGAACCTAATTTATTATCATTATAAATTATAATTTCTGGACCATAATCCATTTCTCTCATCAAAAAATCAGATCTTTATATATACTCTATTTATAATCATTTGTCCTTCTCGAGGTCTCTATCTTCCACTTTCCTTTCTATCTGATATCTCCTATATCAATATCTGTGAACCAATATCATTATCTTGTGATCATTATTACTTGTGTGTTAATTTATCTCCAAAAAAAAAAGGATTTATCAATTAGTGCATCCTTCACTTATATTCTCTGCAGATTGTGAGCATAGAAATCATTAATCACACTAGTGAGTATCTGTTCCCCTTGCTTGCCTTTAGCTATTACCCTTTCTCCCCTTTCTTCCCTTTCCCTTTGCTATTTGAATGTATTCTTATTTCCTATTTCTTTTAAGTGCTCCAAACTTTATAAATATTAAATAACCTCATTTAAATGAATTTTCCAACTCCCATTTTAAATACGCATACTTATTATAATACATCTATATTTCATTTGTTCCTTCTATAAATCATTATCCCTCCTAATTCCATTAGTTATTTTTAACATATAAAGTGTCCAATGTGAGTATCATTACAAGTATCTATCACCTTAAGGATTTCCAATTTATATTTTTAGAGATAAGGTAAAGGCAATGTCCTTCTTTTTTCGTCTTCTCATCTTTTTCCTTATAATATTATACCTTCTAAACATGTCTTCTAAGTCGACGAAAACAAAAAAAAAAAGTTATATCCTTTATATTGTGTTATTTATCTTCTCTCCTTCATCCTTTATCTCCCTCCGTTGAATTAGTCTGATTGAAGTTCTGCTGTCTAAACCATTTTTAAATTGCCATAACATCTGAAAAAGAGTATGTCCTTGCTTCATAAGAAATTATTAATTTGCAGGGATACCTCCAGGAGTATCGAATATTCTTCTGACGTAGAATCTTTGTATATAATATATATAACGGTTTTCTTTTAGCCCTGGTATAATATGAAATATCCGGAAAAATCATGATATTAGTGTATGGATCATTCAGTTTAATGAGTCTAGCTGCTTTTAAGGCTTGTTCTTTCATTTTATATGTCGAGCAGCAGATCATTACGTCTCTAGGCTCGCCTTGCGCCACAAAATCTGGTTTCATTATTCTATGGCATCTTTCCAGAGAATTCAATGGATTTGTCATTTGAATGCCTAATTGCACTAAGAGCTCCGTTATATGGTCTTGCAGTATATCATTATTAACAGATTCTAGAATAAATTATTACGTCAAGACCTATCTTCAAGATCTGCAATCTTGAGTTCCAATTCAGCTATTTTTTGATTTGCTTTTCTCATATTGTCTTCTGCAGAGACTTGCTGGAATTCCAGAGCTTCTAATTTTTCTTCATTTTGCTTAAATTTTTTTTCCAGCTGTATTAACTCCGTTTTAAATTCCATAAGACCTTCATGGATCCCATTCTTAATCTTGTCTAATTGTCGTTCAAAGCAGGACTCAAGATAGCTATGTAATTCCTAGGAGCTATATTCTTTAGAGGTCAGTTTCCTTTTTTTTTTTTTTTTCATTTAAAGATTTTTATTGGTTTTCATCTTGGCAATGCCATAAACACAAACATGACTTGGGGGAGGGGAGGGGGTCCATACCAAGTTTTTTACATCAATGTTTACATTTACAATTTTTGAGATCTCCGGGTGTGTCATTTTCCTACATACATTTTCTAAGTTCTAAGTTCGTACGTCTGACCACTTCTACATTTGTCCCTAACATGGGGTATTGTTGCTCGCTTGTCTATCATTATCTGGCGATCGACCCTGGGAGTCGAGTACGTCTAGTAGTTTAGCCGTCGGGTGTATCTCCTGTTCCCCTCATTTCCCACAGCCTCCATGCTTCAACTGCTGTGTCTGTCAAGGGAAGGACCCCTCGGTAGCAGGTTTCATATAGGTGTTGTGTATCAATGTCCCTGCAGACCTCTGCCACCAGTGGTGGTCGTTGGGATTTCCACAACCTAGCTATTGCCCTCTGAGCTGTCAAGAGGATGTGAAAGGCTAATTTCTGTATCCCTTTAGGTATATTGCTTGGCATGTGTAGTAGGAGACTTGTTATGGGTGTGGAGGGGAGTTTGGTGCCTGTTGCGGCTCGAATCAGGCAGTGTATGTTGCGCCAGAAGCTGGTGACTAGTTCACATTGCCACCATATATGAAGTACTGTACCCTCTCCCTTTCCACACCTCCAGCACTCCGGGGGTGAACCTGGGTATAGCTTGTGTAAGCGAATGGGGACCATGTACCACCTATATAGGGTCTTCCTATATTGCTCCAATAGCACCTCCGACTTAATTAGTTTTTTGGTCGTCACTATAGCCCGCTCCCACTGATCTTTACTTATGTGACATTGTAGGTCTTGTGCCCAGTGCTTGGCTGGATTGGAATCTGCAAAGTGTTGTGTGGGTCGGATGAGTTGATAACACCAGGATAGTGGCTTAAATGTCGGTGCCCATGAACCTCTAGTGGTTGTTTGTTCCCATTTCGTCATACCGAGGGGGTTGTCATCTGGGGCAGAGGACTGCCCTGCGTGTTTACGTATGAATGAGCTTAACTGTATATGGGAGAATTGGGAGGCCTCTGGTATGTGGAATTCCTTTTGGAGAGTTGGGAAGGTTTTTAGTTTGTTATGCGCAAGTATTTGGTGCAAATATGTGACCCCTTTAGCTATCCATGGCTTGGCGTTAAAGGTTGGGATGCAGTATGTGATAGTGTTGAGCGGGGTGGCTGGCGATAGAGGGGTAGGTGTTACCAGTTTATGTCTAAGCTTGTCCCAAGCCCTGACTGCTATTTTTAGCTGCGTTGGCATCTGTGGAGTATCTGGTCGAAATTTTTTAGGGAGCCACATTATGGTGGGTACATCAAAGGGTTTTATGGCCTGTTTTTCCATTAGCACCCATTGCGGTAAAGCCGTGTTTGTGAAGTGGGGAAGGGTTGTTGCTAATAGCGCTGCTTGGTAGTATGTCTTGATGTCTGGTAAGGCAAGGCCACCCTGTCTCACCGGTGTTTGTAGCAGTATTCTCTGCACTCGAGCTTTTTGGCCCCCCCACACAAATCTATTAACGTCTTTTTGTGTGTCTCTAAGGTAGGACATAGGTACCTGAATTGGTAAGTTTCTGAACAGGTATTGAAGCCTCGGGAGTATGGACATCTTAACGGTTGCTACTCTCTCTGTCCATGTCAGAAACAGGGTGCTCCATTTTTTCATTAGTTGGCGGCAGTCTCCCCACACTCTGACATAGTTGGCAGGGAAGGTTTCTGTAGGGTTTTTTGTGAAGGTCAGACCTAAGTATTTTATCGTGTCTGCCCTCCATTCAAAATTGTGGTCTTTTTTAAGTGCTGTGAGTGTTTGTTGGCTAAGCCGCACTCCCAGTGCTTGTGTCTTGCTGGCATTAAGGGAATAGTAGGACAACGTCCCGTATTCTTTTATGAGGTCTAAGATAAGTGGGAGCGATTGCTCTGGTTTAGAAACGCAGAGGAGTATGTCATCCGCAAATGCGCTAATTTTAACTTCCCTGCCATGTACCTCAATTCCGCGGATACCCTCTCGCTGCCTAATTTGGACCAGTAGCGGTTCCAGGGCTAGGACGTATAGTAGCGGCGACAGGGGGCATCCCTGCCTCGTACCATTCGTTAGAGGGAATGGGTCAGAGAGAAAGCCGGCTTGCAGTACCCGGGCGGTGGGACCTGCGTATAAAGCAAAGATCTGTTTGATAAATATTGTGGGGATGTTATACTTTAGGAGCGTATGTTCGAGAAATGCCCAATTCAGCCTATCAAACGCCTTTTCGGCGTCAAGGGCTAGTAGAAGCCCGCCGTGACCCGATCCTCTCATCTTCTCTAACACTAAGGAGAGCTTTCTGGTATTGTCTCTGCCCTGCCTACTTTTAACAAAGCCTGTCTGGTCGTCCCCTATGATAGTTGGAAGGATGTGTGCTAGTCTGTTGGCCAGTATTTTGGCATATATCTTTGCATCAGTGTTGAGGAGGGAGATGGGTCGGAAATTTTTGCAATTGTCCGTAGGCTTGTCAGGTTTCGGAAGTGTCACTACCGTGGCCACCAGCATTTCAGGAGGGAGGGAGCCTGTCTCCGTCGCTTTGTGGTATACTTTGAGCAAGTGTGGGGTTAGTATGTCAATGAATGTTTTATAGTAGGTGTTGGGGAGTCCGTCTGCGCCTGGGGATTTTCCCGGGGGCAGGTTCTTAATTACCGCTCGGATCTCCTGCATAGTAATCGGTTCGAGTAGGGCTTTCGTGGAGTTGTGGTCCAACTTGGGGAGGTCTATATCCCGTAAATAGTTGCATATAGCTTGTGTGTCTGGGGCAGTAGCGCCGCCACTTGAGTCTAGATTGTATAGTTGTTTATAGAAGTGTGCAAATTCCTGTACTATGTCCATGGGGTTCATGAGTTTGTCTCCCGTGTGCCCTATTATGTATGGAATTCTATTTGCGGCCTGCTTTGTCCTGAGCCTGTTGGCTAAGTATTTAGATGCTTTACCACTGTGGTGGTATGTGGTGGCTTTTAGTCTGTGTAAAAAGTACTTGGTTTTTTGGGCATTAAAGTTGTTAAGGTCTTGGTACAGGTCACGTAATTTGTCTGCTAGGGCTGGTGTGGGTGTCTTTTTGTTTTGGGCCGTGGCTATCGCTATTTGCTTGTGGCAGTCCAGGAGGGTGGTTTGGTGGCGTCTTTTTATGTACGCGGATTGTTTGATGAACTGTCCCCTCATTACTGCTTTATGTGCGGACCACACCGTGTAGTCCGAGACTTCGCCCGTTGTGTTGGTGAGGAAGTACTCTCTGAGTTCTGTTGTCATTCGCTCAACGAACGGTTTATCTAGGAGGAGAGACTCATTCAGTCTCCAAGTGCCCCTACCATGGGTTTGGTATTTGTCATCTAAGTCAAGGTATACTGGGCTATGGTCAGACCATGTTATCTCTCCTAATTTGCAATCGCTCAGTTGTGGTAGGGTTTTGTTATCTATGAAGAATGTATCTATACGCGTGTAGGTGTTGTGGACCCTAGAATGGAAGGAATAATCCCGGTCAGTAGGGTGTAAGATTCTCCAACTATCGTGTAGGTTGTACAAGGCCAAGGTGTTGGTTATGCGTGTGCAGAGGGCTTGGGTCCCTGTTTTGTGTTTTCCCCGCGGGGAGGCCGTAGTGTCAAGGGTCGGGGATTGAATGAAATTAAAGTCACCACCTAAGATGAGTCCCCCTTGTTTGTAGGTATCAAGTTTAGACAGGAGAGATTTGAGGTACGAGGCTTGGTTGTCATTCGGGAAGTACGTTGTCCCTATGGTGTATTGTGTGTTGTTGAAAAGCCCAACCACTATAATATACCTTCCCGTAGGGTCTATATGGCTGTTTTGTGGAGTGAAGACCACGTCTTTGTGCACTAAGATGGAAACCCCTTTCGTTTTTGATTCTGACAGGGCGTGAAACTGTATAGGGTATAGTTTTGAGAAGAGGGAGGGTGCAGTGGGACCTCTAAAATGCGTTTCTTGGAGGCATGCTATATCTACTGAGTTCTTCTTAAGCTCGTGTAGAAGTAGTCTTCGTTTTTCAGGGGAGTTAAGCCCCCGTACATTATAGGATACTATTCTCATTCTGATGTGGTTTCCCTAGGATTCGCTGGGGTTGGTACCCGTGTATGTAGGTTGTCGGATTGTCTCTTATAGTGAGGTGATTGGGATATGGACTTTCCTAGTGGTTCAGTGTGATTAGTTATTGTAAAAGGAAGTGGTATGGAGGCAAGAGGGGGATGAAGGAAGGTCAACCTGTGTCCTCTGTTTTCGGGCCGTTTCTTATAGGGGGGAGAAAAGGGGGTAGGCGAGGGCATAGCCCTGTTAGGCTCCTTTGGGTCGAGCCTTAGTGCGGCGCCCGAAGGTCGCTCGCGCGTTAGTGGGGTTGTGAAGTTGGGACTCTCCCGTAAGGAGGGAGTCACTCGATCCAGCACGCACCGGGGCACTATGGGTGCAGGTGTCATTAGCCGTTGTTGCATGTTTTTTTTTTGTTTTTGTTTTTTTTAAGTATATGTTACGGTGCACCAACTCCCTAACCTATTGTAATTGGGCAGTGTCAAAATCTAGCCGAGAGTATGTCTCTTTAGCTACTGTAGTAGTTGGTGCGTGGGGAAGTCAGGGGGCCTCAGTAGTCCCTTTTGCAAGTTTTGGGTGTGTAGCAGTAGTATAACAAAACATAAAATGTAAAACAGCATAATAACTAGTGCAACAAAATAGTTCATAACTTGGGTGAGCGTCTTACGTATACCGCATGGGTATGGAGGCTCTTTATCTGGATGCCCAGTCTTGAGTCAGACGAGGAACTTTCGCCGGGCCCGTTTTCGCCATCTCTGCCAGCGGGATACCCCAACAGCGTACGGGTCCCTATGTCCTGCAGATCCTTTCTGAGCTCAGCTGTCAGTGTGAGCATTTGAGCTCTGAGGCTCTTCTGCACTGAGTCCGTTAATTCTATCATCATGCTCCTCATGGTGGCCACCGTGAGGGGCTGGTCGTCCACACTCATTCCAGGGGAGGCTGGGGAAGCGGGTGAGCCCTCCCGCGATCGCGGCGGGCCGCCATCTTGTTCCTGGGTTTCCCGCGTTTTCATCTGTGCGGCTTTTGCTAAGAAGAAGGACGCTTTATCCGCTTTCGCGGGTTTGCATTTTTGCCTCTGGGACATGGTGGGTACTTGCATGGATGCTTGCGATGGGGATCGCTTGTTAGACCGATTTGTTTATTGCCCCGTGCGGCTCGATCGGCGGGAGCTACTCCGACATGCGGCCGTGCAGCTCGAGCGCCAAACCACGCCCCCCTCAGTTTCCTTTTTGATAGACTCTTTGGCGACAGATTCTCAAATTCTTTGGGTGATTGAGATGAAGAGTCCGAAACATTCTGATGGTCTATTTCCTGTTTCTGTGTTAGCAACGGCGCTGAAAAGGAGAGCCTCCTATCAGTCTTGCCTTCTTGTTTCTTTTCTCTGTCTCTCTTGGTAAGCTGTTTGTTATCTTGGCCTTTCCTTGATGCCATGGCAAAAGAAATATATATATATCTCTCTCGCTCCTTTTTTTTATCCTTTTTGATCCAGGTTCACTTAATTGCACTGAGAAACGTTATGCATCTTGGTTTCTCCCTTAGTCCAGAGTGCAGAGGAAGTGCTTCTTATCTTGAACAATTATCTTAAACAGTTTATTTATTAATATGTTTTTGAGACCTTCAGAGACCTTCAGAGTACTACTCAGCTGTTCAGATATCATAGGTTATAGGTCTTATAGGTCTTAAAATCTCTAAAGAGCCTTTTATACAGCTCAAGTTCTCATGCAAGTACTTCTGTACCCTCTATTTCATGCCCCTGTCTCACAGGACTCACTTGTCTGCCGGTTGTAATTAGGGGAAGCCAGTTCATCCAGTCTTCCTCGCACTGGGCGTCCTCAGTATCCGCCACTCCAACTCTAGTGCTTACTCGAGTGCTTGTTAGACTCCATGCCTCTGTCCTCTAACATGCCTGCACCTTCCTGCGGCTGTGTGCAAAAAAAAAAAAAAATTTTATCGCGAGTAATCACACTCCCTGGTGCTTGACTGAGCTGCGGCTGCGGCTGGGCTGCGGCTAGGCAGCGAGTTTCAGTGCGACTTCGGCTTCGGCTCTTGTACGGCTTCCCGATCCGTCGCTGCTTCACTCCCCTAGGGCGTCAGCATCTCCACGAGGAGGACGTGCGCTCCCGTACAGTGCTTCCGTCCTACGTCATCGCTCCTCCCCCCTGAATTCTACTCTAACTATTAAACATGCAATTCACATTTACTAAAGTTTAGTCTGTGGATGTTTGATAACTAGAAGGATATTATGGCACTAGAAAGTGCAGAGACGGTCTACAAAATTAATAAAGGCAATGAAGCCTTTTAGCTATGAAGAAAGGTTAAATTAAATCTCTAAGTTTGGGAAAGTATTGCCCCAGAGGGGATATGACAACATTGTACAAATATATCCAGGGCCAATTCAAACCATCGTGTGCTAATGTATTCACAATAGTGATGTCCCGAACGGTTCTCCGAACAGTTCGCCACGAACGGTTCGCCATGTACTCATCATTGAGTAAACTTTGACCCTGTACCTCACAGTCAGCAGACACATTCCAGCCAATCAGCAGCAGACCCTCCCTCCCAGATCCTCCCACCTCCTGGACAGCTCACTAAGAATGCAGCTTCACAATTAATGTAAAATGGATGCTGTCCAGGAGGTGGGAGGGTCTGGGAGGGAGGGTCGCTGCTGATTGGCTGGAATGTGTCTGCTGACTGTGAGGTACAGGGTCAAAGTTTACTCAATGATGAGTCCATGGTGAACCATTCGGTGAACCGTTCGGGACATCACTAATTCACAAATAGGACACGAGGTCATGTGTTAGGAAAGAAAGAATTAGTCTAAGACGAAGGAAAGGGTTCTCCCCCCACCCCCCAGGACAAACACTTGGGCTGTCGAATTCCCTGCCCGAAGAAGTGGTTTTCAGTCTGTACAGATGTTTAAACAGCAACTAGATACAAACTTGCAAAAACAATATTCAATTATATAACTTTTCAATGTAGGGGAATAGCTGCTTAATCCAACGATTATTCTGACTGCCATTTTGGGATCAAGAAGGATTTCACCCCCTCCTCCCCCCAGTTTGTTGTTTTTTTTTAATTGGAAAAACAGATGTGAGGAAGGCTGAACTTGATGGACACGTCTCTTCAGTCTATAACTATGAATTAAAATCTATCAAATGCAAAAAAAAATGATAGTGTTATGGGCGGCATAATGATGATTTAACAAGCAGTGCTATGGGCGGCATAATGCTGATTTAACAAGCAGTGCTATGGGCGGCATAATGATGATTTAACGTGCAGTGCTATGGGCGGCATAATGATGATTTAGCGTGCAGTGCTATGGGCGGCATAATGATGATTTAACAAGCAGTGCTATGGGCGGCATAATGATGATTTAACAAGCAGTGCTATGGGCGGCATAATGATGATTTAACGTGCAGTGCTATGGGCGGCCTGGCATAATGATGATTTAACGTGCAGTGCTGTGGGCAGCCTTGCATAATGATGATTTAACAAGCAGTGCTATGGGCGGCATAATGATGATTTAACGTGCAGTGCTATGGGCGGCCTGGCATAATGATTATTTAAAGTGCAGTGCTATGGGCGGCCTGGCATAATGATTATTTAATGTGCAGTGCTAGGGGTGGCCTGGCATAATGATGATTTAACAAGCAGTGCTATGGGCGGCATAATGATGATTTAACAAGCAGCGCTATGGGCGGCATAATGATGATTTAACGTGCAGTGCTATGGGCGGCCTGGCATAATGATGATTTAACGTGCAGTGCTATGGGCAGCCTTGCATATTGATGATTTAACGTGCAGTGCTATGGGCGGCATAATGAAGATTTAACGTGCAGTGCTATGGGTGGCCTGGCATAATGATGATTTAACAAGCAGTGCTATGGGCGGCCTTGCATAATGATGATTTAACGTGCTGTGCTATGGGCGGCCTGGTATAATGATGATTTAACGTGCAGTGCTATGGGTGGCCTGGCATAATGATGATTTAACGTGCAGTGCTATGGGCGGCCTGGCATAATTATAATTTAATGTGCAGTGCTATCGGTGGCCTGGCATAATGAAGATTTAACGTGCAGTTTAAATTTATCATTAAAATGGGCTCTGGCTTTGAAGCCACAGCACAGACAAGACGAAAAAGCCCTGACAGCTGCTTATCTGGTCAACCTTGTCATCAATTTAAGAAGTATGAGGGGATGAAATTTAGAATAGTATTTTTAATTTTATATGTTTTGTTTTTCTATTTGAAATTGAAATCTGGTTGCAGTTTAGTTTAGATGTTCATGATCTTTAGATATATATATACACACACACACACACGTTTTATAATTGCCCCCCCCCACTTTTGTCATTGGCCCCCCATGTACCTTCCCTAAATATGAATGCTGGAGACGCCACTGGGGCTAATCCCTAATCCATTGGTGGTTCTGAGGGTGGTGTCCAATCGTCCAGCTGATCCCATTTTCTCTTAATTCATTTTTAATTTTTTTTTTTGCTTGAATCAGTCGGCAACGTCACTTCCGGTCCAGCCGTAGTGACATTTGCGTTCAATGCGGTTGTTATTTGCATTCCACCCTCAATCTAACATGGCAGCCGCAATTGTTATACACTCTGTCTTGTAACAGGGCACTGCCATCTTAGCTCCCACTCAGCCATTGTTATACACTCAGTCCTGTAACTGGGCGTCTCCATCTTAGCTCCCCATCAGCCATTGTTACACGCTCTGTCCTGTAACTGGGCGTCTCCATCTTAGCTCCCCGTCAGCCATTGTTATACGCTCCGCCCTTTACACCTGGCAGTCAGTATAGAGAGAGCCACCTCCATCTTAGCTCCCTGTCAATCATTGTTATAAGCTCCGCCCTTTACACCTGGCAGTCAGTATAGAGAGAGCCACCTCCATCTTAGCTCCCTGTCAATCATTGTTATAAGCTCCGCCCTTTACACCTGGCAGTCAGTATAGAGAGAGCCACCTCCATCTTAGCTCCCTGTCAATCATTGTTATAAGCTCAGCCCTTTACACCTGGCAGTCAGTATAGAGAGAGCCACCTCCATCTTAGCTCCCTGTCAATCATTGTTATAAGCTCCGCCCTTTACACCTGGCAGTCAGTATAGAGAGAGCCACCTCCATCTTAGCTCCATGTCAATCATTGTTATAAGCTCCGCCCTTTACACCTGGCAGTCAGTATAGAGAGAGCCGCCTCCATCTTAGCTCCATGTCAATCATTGTTATAAGCTCCGCCCTTTACACCTGGCAGTCAGTATACAGAGAGCCGCCTCCATCTTAGCTCCCTGTCAATCATTGTTATAAGCTCCTCCCATTACACCTGGCAGTCAGTATAGAGAGAGCCACCTCCATCTTAGCTCCCTGTCAGTCATTGTTATAAGCTCCGCCCTTTACACCTGGCAGTCAGTATAGAGAGAG
>OW240920.1:151068206-151084861 GCA_933207985.1 Pelobates cultripes | reverse complement strand
AGCATTTGGGAAATAGTGATCACAATATGGTAACTTTTGAAATAAACTCAAAAAAGCAAAAGCACGTGGGTTATACTAAAACGTATAATTTTTAAAAAGCCAATTTTAATAAGATTAGGGCAGCTCTACAACATATCGATTGGCATAAACTCCTTAGTGATAAAAACACTGAGGAAAAATGGAAACTATTCAAACAAATATTAGAAAGGTACATTTCTCAGTATGTACCATTGGATAATAAATATAAAAGAAACAAACTAAAACCAATGTGACTTAGTAGATAAGTAAAACAAGAGATTAAAAATAAGAAAAGGGCATTTAAAGCATTTAAATCGGACAAATCAGAAGCATCCTATATAAGAAATAAGGAAGCCTATAATACTTGTAAAAAGGCAATTAAAGTGGCTAAACTAGAAAATGAGAAATTGGTAGCCAAAGAATGCAAAACCAACTCCAAATTTTTTTTCAAGTACATCAATTCTAAAAAAACTAAAAATGAAACTGTAGGTACACTGAAAACAGAGATGGGTCTGTTAGTTAATGAAGACCAGGAAAAGGCAGAAATTTTAAATAACTATTTTTCTTCAGTATATATTAATGAGGATCCTGTGACGAATTGCCCTTTGCCACTTATGCTTGGAGGGGACTACTGGCTAGCCTCCTGCCTTCCGACTATGGCCCCTGTGCTGATAGCTGTATTTTACCCTGCAGAAAGGTTTATTTGTGTATTTCTGCTGGGGTGTTCGGGACTTTCAGTATGTGAGTTGTGCGACCCCAGATAGCTATGCCATGGAGCCTATTCGTGTAACAAAAGACTATGGAAAAGACTTTGGCTCCATGGCGATTGAACTGTATGTATGTGATCTGAGCGCCATTCGGTAATAATGTGCGCTCAGACATAAGCTATCTGGGGATATGTTGCATGTATATGTTTTATGTAGTGATTGTAACATTGTGTAATTTTATGTCTTTTTGTAACCATGTGATTAATGGAGTCTTGTCTCTGTCCTGGGAGATAACTTGATTACTTCCCAATTATCTCCAGGATAGAGAGGAGGGATTGTGATGTCACTGTAGTGTCAGGATATTTATATCGGCAGACATTTTGTGCTAAGATAGAAATTAAAAGTGTATATTGCCAGAGTCACTCAGAACAGAGCAGACTCCATTTTGCTATCTTCAGGATAACAAAGACACATAATTTCCTTGCCTTCACTAACCACTGAGCCTGAACTAAGGAATGCATTATATAAAAACAGACACTAGTGACAGAGAAGACTAAGTAATTAATTTTACTTTCTAAATTTTACAAGGTTCCATTGTAAGTAAGGGGTGAAATTGAGTTTGGAACTGTCAATTTTAGAAATTACGATCAAAGTAGTTGCCACAAAGACTGAGACAAACGCTTTGAACTGACAGCAAATTTAAGTTATGGTAGTCATTTTAGATAAGCCAAATGACGTCAAAATCGTCATTAGGAAACGTTAACTCTTTCCTGGATAGGAAGGTTTAGTGAGGCGAGACTGCCCTCTATGGATCAAATACCTAAATTGCGATCTGAAGGTTGAACACACCTTCAGTTTTCTATTGGCCTTATCAACTAATGATGTACAGAGAGTCTGGCCCTTTAAAAGTTAGGACAAAGGGAAGAGAGAGGGTAGTTGGTGGAGTTTGGGCATTCAGATTGGACATGCAGAGAGATTCAGGACACTCTGGGACTAACACTCAACTCTCAAACTCTCTTGGACGCAACTCAAAAAACACTCCTTGACACTTAGAATTTTACTGATACTTTCTAACCAACACCACTTTTCTCTATTACTCACGCACCTCCTTACAACCAATCATACTCGCATTTTCCTGGGACTTCCTACTCATCTGATGAGAATTCATACATAACTGGTAATTATGCTGTTTTTATTTAATCAATTTAAATTAATTAAAAATTTACTAATAGCATGATATATGACTGGATAAATCACGGTCAGATTTCAATAATTAGAAATCTTAGTTAACTAGAGAATATATAGTTATAAGCATTTCATTCTGTAGGTGGAATTAAGAATAATTATATATTAATGTGATAGTATCACATAAGTGTTAGCATACCGTTGTTTTTATCCAGGTGTATTGATTTGCTCTAAAATAAGATAATATATCTTTTTAAGCAAATTAAAATTCGTCTTATAGAATCTGGTAGATTATTCTTATTGGATGGTTCCAGGAAATGATTAATGAGCTGGTTTGAATGTTATTTTAATTGAAAATTACATGAGAATAGGATACTATATGCCTAGGAGGATCTAGCCAGCATTGAAAGGGTTACTCAGTTGATTTAACTGTTAGCCAAGGTTTTATGACTTTTTGCTGGGCTGTGTGAAATTTTGCTTTCTTTGTACTGACAAATTCCCATTAATCTTGTCTTGACAGTTGATGCTGTAGATTGTACTGTGTTTAGCCATTGCATTGTATACTTATGTTATACTAAATATTCACTGATTAATATCATGCATGCTGCCTAATATTATTGTTATTTAATTTGTCACAATAAATTATATCTATTTTTATAACAAATTGTGATTTTATTTGTATGGAATACATTTCACTTATATGATAACGATCTCTAAGATCTATGAGAATTGAAATAGTGGGCAATTCTCGACTGTTTAATATTATCATCCCATAAATATGTATTGTCTGTAATTGGCTAATATCCAATATGTGTCCCATTGTTCCATTAGGTCCCCTAGGGGAGTGTCCACCTGGTGGACACTTGCATAAATACCGGGTAGGTAGCCCTCAATAAACCAGACCTACTTGCACCTTTCTTGAAGCCTTGGCTCATGCTTGGGGGAGGGGATACCTACACTCTGGGGATTGCTATAATCACTTACTCCCCAGAGTAAGCTCTTGTAAGAGCTTGATTTGTTCCTGCTATGCTCTCTGGATTTAGGAGAGGTTCACCCACTGGGAGCTGGATCCTGGTTGTGGATCCAGGGTGGGTGAGAGACGGCGAGACCCCGGCACAGCTGCATTGCTGGAAGTGGGGTCTGCAGTGCTGATGGTGTCGGTTGGAGTGCTCGGAGTCCTCACCAAGCGCTAGGAGCATCGGAGTGCCAGCGGTCCGTCACAGATCCTATGGCAAGAGATAAGCAAATGATTGTTGCAACAAACTTGCAGATAACTTGTGATTGGATAACTCGAGACAAGGTGCTACAGCTATTAAAGAATATTAATGTAAATAAAGCTCTGGGGCCTGACGGTATCCACCCATGAGTACTTAAGGAGCTAAGTGGGGAAATAAGTGAACCTCTGTATTAAATTTTTCAAGATTCTTTTGTTTCAGGTATTGTACCAGAGGATTGGAGGAAGGCAGATGTTTTCTTATATTTAAAAAGGGTTCAAAATCCTTGCCTGGAAATTATAGACCTGTGAGCTTCACTTCTGTGAGTGGGAAATTATTTGAACGGCTATTAAGGGATAATATTCAGGAATTCATTGGGAAGAACTGTGTTATTAGCAATAATCAGCATGGATTTATGAAACATAGGTCATGTCAAACTAACCTAATTGCATTCTATGAAGAAGTAAGTAGAAGTATAGATCAGGGTGTTGCAGTGGATGTGATCTACTTGGATTTTGCCAAGGCATTTGATACGGTTCCTCACAATAGGTTAGTCTTCAAACTAAAAGAAATTGGTCTAGATGGATATTCTTGTTCTTGAGTAGAACATTGGCTTAAGGATAGAGTACAACGAGTTGTCATTAATGGTAAATTTTCAAGCTGGACAAAAGTGGTAAGTGGTGTTCCTCAGGGTTCTGTTTTGGGACCGCTTCTATTTAACATATTTATAAATGATCTTGAAATGGGCATTGAAAGCCATGTATCAGTGTTTGCAGATGACACAAAACTTTGTAAAGTAAGAGGGATTTGGATAGATTGGGGGACTGGACACTAAAATGGCAGATGAAATTTAACATAGAGAAATGCAAAGTTATGCACTTCGAGGTTAAGAATGCACAAGCAATTTACACCCTAAATGGTAGTGAACTAGGGATAACCCCACACAAGAAGGATTTGGGAATTGTTATAGACAACAAATTAGGCAGCAATATGCAATGTCAATCTGCTGTTGCTAAGGTCAGTAAGGTTTTGTCATGTACAAATAGGGGCATAAATTCTCGGGATGAAAATATAATTTTGCCTCTATAAATCGCTGGTAAGACCACACCTTGAATATGCTGTGCAATTTTGGGCACCTGTTCTAAAGAAAGATATCATGGCACTAGAAAAAGTGCAGAGACAAGCTATAAAATTGATAAAAGGAATGGAGCATTTTAGTTATGAAGAAAGATTAAAAAATGTATATCTCTTTAGTTTGGAAAAATGGCGCCTGAGAGGGTATATGATAACATTATACAAATATATATTCGGGGCCAGTACAAACCATTATCTGGAAATCTATTCATAAACAGGGCTATACATGGGACACGAGGTCACACATTTAGGCTGGAAGAAAGGAGATTTCATCTAAGGCAAAGAAAAGGTTTTTTTACAGTAAGAGCAATAAGGATATGGAATTCTCTGCCTGAAGAGGTGGTTTTGTCAGAGTCTGTACAGATGTTTAAACTGCAATTGGATAAATACTTGCAAAAACATAACATACAGGGATTCTAATTAGTGGGGTAATAGCTGCTTGATCCAAGGAGACATCTGACTGCTATTTTGGGGTCAAGAAGGAATTTTTTCCTAGTTTGTTGCAAAATTGGAAGCGCTTCAGACTGGGTTTTTTGTCTTCTTTTGGATCAACAGCAAAAACATATGTGAGGAATGCTGAACTTGATGGACGCAAGTCTCTTTTCAGCTATGTTACTATGTAACTATATATGAAAGGAAACTTTAAAAATGTTGACATAAGCTATAGGTGATTTTCAATATTTTATTCAACAGTGTAATTTCTATAGAAGTGACCGTTCCTCTTTAACGGTATAGTTGCAGAAAATAGTGTCCAATCACGCACTCATGTGAAACAGAAGTCCCACAATGTCCCTGTGCAAAGTGTCATTTGTTCCATAATTTAAATATGGCTTCCTAGGCCAATGGTTAGAAGTGCTTTAGACTAGAGGGTTGTAATATAAAGATCTTGTTTTATTGCTTTTGACAGGTGCTGTTCCACTGTAAATACAGACACAATATATCTAATTAATGCAGAATATAAAGTATGAAACCCTGCTTTACATGAGTCAGATTTCGGTTATGGGAACAAGGGGCTGTTGGAATTAGGTAGAAGCCCTGGTTTTGCGAGGCCTGACTGCTCCTATAGTCCCTAATAGCTTTTTGGCACATTCTTTTCACATTATACAGTTGGACAGCACTGCGATAATATCCATTTTCAGAGTTCTCGGTCCATTCTGGGGTCTGTTCGGAGATTAACTTCCACAGGAAAATGATCACTCACTTCTAATGCCTGAGAAAGAAACATGGGTAAGACATATATTGCCTTGCTTTAATCTTCCACATGTGTAAAACATGCTACAATCACATGATTTCACATAGGGCCATAGTTTTGCACCACTGAGAGCCAGGCACCAGACACAGTAACATTGGGAAGAAATGTATGTCTTCTTACGCCACCCAACTCCTGCAGATACGTAAGATGTACGTACAAGCTGTAAATTAAGTAAGGTTATCCGAATAGGGAATCTTTGGTTTGTGTGATAAGAGACCTAGTAATGGGGCTAACCCGAGTTGCACAAACAAAAATAAGGGTGCACCACGCCCAGGTGCCAGGGAGCTGAGGCAGAACTGGGCACCAAGACGTGTGGGCCAACAGGAGCGATCGCTGAAAAGCAAGTTCACACTCGTGTGAGGTGTCGATGTTAGCCCATGTGCTCGTCCAGCACTGCTCCCTCGTGCACCCTGAAGTGACATCACTCCAGCCCTGTCATCACTAAACAGTGCACGAGCGAGCAGTGCTGGAAGAGTGTGAAGATGACCGAACAGCTGCACACTGGACCCCAGGGAAAGAATTCCCACTGGACCCCATAGAAAGGATCCCCACTGGACCCCAGGGAAGGATCCACATTTTTTTTTCCTATGGAAAAGATCCTCAGTGGACCCAAGGAAAAGATTCCCACTGGACCCCAGGAAAAAGATTCCCACTGGACCCCAGGAAAAAGATCCCCACTGGACCCCAGGAAAAAGAACCCCACTGGACCCCAGAGAAAGAATCCATAGTGTACCCCAGGGATAGGATCCCCACTAGACCCTAGGGAAAGGATTCCCACTGGACCCCAGAGAAAGGATCTCCACTGGACCCTAGGGTAAGGATCCATTCCAGCTCTCCCAAAGGTAGGAAAGCCGGATGGACTAATAAAAAAAAATATATAATTTGTGAGAGAATGTGCATGTGTCTATCAGTGAGTCTGTCAGTGAATGTGTGTCAAATCAGCGAGTGTGACTGTCAGTGAGTGTGTGTGTGTATCAGTGTTTCTGTCATTGTATTTCAAGAGTCTGTGTGTCTGTCAGTCAATGTGTGTGTTGTAGAAAGTAATCCAGGCACTCCAATAGATTCAAAATTTAAGGCAATTTATTTGAACCAAGAACTACAAAGCAACGTTTCAGCCCTCTCAGGGCTTTTTTCAAGCTCATTAGTCCTAATTGGGTACTGGGACCTTCCAAGAAGCACCCTGGATTCCACTGTGAGGGGCAGAGTGCACTTCCAGCTTTGACTAAGTGAATGTGTGTGTGTCAATAAGTGTGTCTGTCAGTGTGTGTGTCTGTCAGTGAATGTGTGTCTCAGTGTGTGAAATCAGTGAGTGTGTGTCTGTCAGTAAGTGTGTGTGAGTTTTCTCTGTGTATAAATGAATGCATGTCAGTTTCCTCTGTGTCTAAATGTATACGTGTCAGTGTCCTCTGTGTGTAAATGTGTGTGTCTCCCAGTAAGTGTATGTGTGTTTAAGTGAATTTGTGTGTGTCAGTAAGTGTTTCTGTCAGTGTCCTCTGTGTGTAAAGGTGTGTTAGTGTCCTCTATGCGTAACTTTGTGTGTCTTGTTCCAGTGCATGTGCATGACCTACTGTTTTTGGTGGTTCAACAGCTATCTCTCCTCATTTCTATCATGTAAAACTATCCTGGTTATAGATAGAGAGGTGGAGTTGTCTCTAATCCACTTAACCCTAGATGTGGGCGGTATTAACTCATTAGGGTGCGATCTTCCTAGAGACATGTCGACTCTCCATTCAAGCTATTTTATGTACAACCTTTTAGACAGAAAATTACCGCACAGTGGGCTTGTTAGCCACCTGAAATCTATAAGGCAATATTTAAAGGGGCACTAGAGTCACCAGAAGAACTACAGTTTAATGTAGTTGTTCTGGTGTCTACTGCCTGTTCCTGCAGGCATTTTAATGTAAACACTGCCTGGTAACACCACCAGAAACAGTCACGCAGATGGCCACTAGAGGTGCTTCCGTGGTCAGAGATGCACAAGTGCACTTTCTGCATGGAGATGCTGAACTTTCCCCATAGAGATCCATTGATTCATTGCATCTCTATGATGATTTGTTGCGCATGCACAAAGCATCTGACTGGCTGAGCCTGTGGTGCTGGAAAAGAGAGAGTAAGCTCTCCTTTTAAGCCTCTGACAGTAGGCCCGGTCACCTGAACAACAATTTTAGAGCTATAGTGTTAGGAATACATGTTTGTATCTTGATTTGACTACTGAGCTACCTGACTGGGTTCTCTTACCTGGTTGGGTTCTCCAACCTTGCTGGGTTCTCCTACTTGGCTGGGTACTGCTACCTGGCTGAGTTGTCTTACCTGGCTGTGTACTGCTACTTGACTGGGTTCTCTTACCTGTCTGGGTTCTCCAACCTTCCTGGGTACTCCTACCTGGCTGGGTTCTCCTAACTGGCTGGGTTCTCCTACCTGGCTGTGTACTTCTACCTGGCTGGGTTCTCCTATGTGGCTGTGTACTGCTACCTGGCTGAGTTCTCCTAGGGTTATGGTAGGTAAGGTTTTAATAGTCTCAAAGCTTACATAGAGTTTGGAACAAAATGTACCGTACATTCAGATTTCTGAAGCAAATCTGGAAATTCTGTCTGTCTCTCTGTCTCTGTCTCTCTATCTATCTATATATAAATATAGTTGTGATATAGTGATATATTGTGGGGTATTTAAAGATAACCTTACCTCTTCTTCTGACAAACCAAGTTTCTTCTTGAAATTATATGGTTTTGCAGAGGCTGGAACGATCGCCTTAAAAAATTCTTCTCCATGCACCACGATCCTTCGGAAGATAAGGAATAATTTTTATAGCAATTTAATTTATATACAATCACAACTAAGAAAAGTTAAACCATTTCATATATCGGCCACAACTAATACAAACTATCTTAGTTCTGTTATTCAGGCCTCACATCACACTGAACTCAGTGAAAGACTGCATTTAACATCCTGCAGTGAAACACCTACCACCCTCAGGCCTCACATCACACTGAGCTCAGTGAAAGATTGCATTTTTTTCCACCCACCCAGGCCCCCCCTAAATATATAGCATGGCTCTCCAGCTGTTTGAGATTCTCACTCAATTACCTCTTCATTCCCTTTGTATCTTACCAATAGCGGATTCTCTGCTAACTCTTTCAGCCATCACCTCCAAACTCCCCCTGCTACCTCTTGTCTCAAATCCCCCTAGTATCCTTTAGATTGTAAGCTCACCGGCCATCTAGCCAAGCACTTTGTATAAAAGAGCTCCAATGGCTAGATATCAGCTTACGGGCAGGGCTCTCTCTACCTCTTGTATTTGTCTGTGTATATTGTATGTTTCTCCACTAATTGTACAGCGCTGCGGAATCTGTTGGCCCTTTATAAATAGCAATAATAATAATAGAAAACACCTGCATCATTTCCTGACATTATGGTAAAACAGCAGCGAATATTTTGTTCTTTTTACTATAATAAGTTGATATATGTGTCCCTACTGCTGCACTTAGGAAATAATTCCCTTCTATGTATAAATAAGTTTAACTAGATGCCCCGTAATAGGAAGGGTTACATTTTTTTTTTTATATTTATCTTTTTTATTAGTTTTCCATTTAAACAAAAAGAAACACATCACAAAATTTGACATTACTATACATAGTTAATAGATCCTTCAGAGCATATTCTAAAAGGAGTGTCAAGATATAACGTACAGGAAATATATCACACCGATAATAAACCCCACACTCCTCAAATTATACGCTCTGAAAATAAAAAATACAGAAACACTTGTATTGCGACTTACAAAGACAAGACAAAACCAGACATGATGGCCAAAATTATTTGCCTATTTCATACTCCAAAGGGGGAGTCCTGGAGATAATACATAACTCTAAAAGTATACCTATTGTGCAGATCGAAAAAAAGCAAAGGGGGGACAAACAATTACTGCTACCCATCTATACTCATCTATTACAAAATCTCTATTGAGCTTAACCATGAGGACAGTACCTCCCCTGGAGCCTTAATCATACCTCCTTCCATTCTTAATTGGAATTTAAGCTGTTCTCTGATCTGGACCCAAATTGGAGTAATAACTAGTTTCCAATATCTAGCTATCATAATTTTCGCTGCTAATAATAAATGAGTAACCAAAGGAGTATGATTCCCAAAAGTAAGCTTGACATTAAGCTGCAGGAGAAATAGGTCAGGACCAAAAATAAAAGGTTTCCCAGTAAGTATTTGGATTTTCCCCCTGAACATGTTCCAGAACAACTGATAGGGGGACAGTCCCACCAGACATGTAGAAAATCACCCCTTTGGCCCCCACCTCTCCAACATCTATGTTCTTGATCTGATCTGATTTTAGACAATCTATGTGGAACCAAATACCACATATTTAAAAGCTTATAAAGACACTCCAATAGATTGAGACAATGAACATTTTTATATACCACGTTCCAAGAATGTCTTCATTCATCACAGCTAGTTTGAGTATTTAAGGCTTTATTCCACTTTTTAAGAATGGGCTTCATAGGTATGTCTGGATCCGTATTGACCAGTTGAAAACAGCCAGCAACTATCCCAGTTGGGGTAGCTTTTCTCAATAGCCCCTCAATATTATAAGATAGATTGGTTAAAGGAAAACATAATTATTTTGTTTTGAATTGATAAATCTTTTTTACTAGACATGTGCAATTCGTTTCGGTACGAATATGAATTCGGACGAATTTCGGGCAATTCGGACATTCGGGTACTTCCGAATGTCCGAATTGCCAAAGTTCCGAAATTGCTGAAGTTCCGAAGCACAGTATTGCCTAAGTACTAATATACTTACCCAGTGGAAGAAGAAGAATGTTACATTGTATACAATTTTAAATAAAAAGTATACAAACATAGCCAGGATTCAGCTGTAAGCATTTGCAACACTTACAACAATCAAGTAACTAGACATGTGCAATTTGTTTCGGTCCGAATATGAATTCGGACGAATTTCGGGCAATTCGGACATTCGGGTACTTCCGAATGTCCCGAATTGCCGAAGTTCCGAAATTGCCGAAGTTCTGAAGTGTCAAAGTGCCGAAGTTCCGAAGCACAAAATTGCCTAAGTACTAATATACTTACCCAGTGGAAGAAGAAGAATGTTACATTGTATACAATTTTAAATAAAAAGTATACAAACATAGCCAGGATTCAGCTGTAAGCATTTGCAACACTTACAACAATCAAGTAACATACATTCATATAAAATGTAAGTTACTTAGCCAGTCACTGTAATGACAGGAATGAATAAGTAGATAACTCCCTAATTCCCACGGTATTAGGGAGCTATCTACTAAAAGGATGAAAGACCTAAATTGGTCTTTCAGCCAAATTTACTAATACTAAGTAAAGATTACTTAGTATTAGTAAATTATGCCCCTACTCGCTATTAAACAGTGAGCAGCCTGTGGCCAATTGCCCCCCCGCCGGCCCCCACCCCTGAGTGGCGGGTGGGGGCCCTAATGTAAAATAATGAGGGGGGACCTATTGTTCTCCCCCTGGGCCCCCACCCCTGAGCGGTGGGTGGGGGCCCTAAATCAGAATAAGTGGGACACCTAATGGCCTTCCCCCTGGCCTCCACCCCTGAGCGGTGGGTGGGGGCCCTAAATACTAATAAGGGGGGGGCCTAATGTCCTCCTACTGGCCCCACCCCTGAGCGGTGGGTGGGGGCCCTAAATAATAATAAGGGGGGGACCTAATGTCCTCCCCCTGGTCCCCACCCCTGAGCGGCGGGTGGGGGCCCTAAATACCAATGGGGGGACCTATTGTCCCCTCCTGGTCCCGACCCCTGAGCGGCGGGTGGAGGCCCTAAACATTTTTTTACCCCCCCAGGTGACTAGGGGTCCCCAAACCCCTAGTCACCCCCTCCCCCCAAAAAAATTAACCCCCTACCTACCCCCCTCACCCTAAAAATAATGAGGGCAGGACCTTTAACTAAGTACCTGTAAAAAAAATAAAACTTACCATTCGATGTCTTCTTTCTTCTAAAATCTTCTTTTTTCAGGCCCAAAAAAGGCCAAATAAAAAATCCATAATAACCGATGCAATTAACCCCTTAAGGACTGGACTGTTTTTGCGATGTTGTACATTTGCGATCAGGCCTCTTTCTACACTTTTGTGGTGTTTGTGTTTAGCTGTAATTTTCCGCTCTCTCATTCACTGTTACCATACAAATTATATTTATTTTTTTTCAGGACAAAAGGGGCTTTCTTTACATATCATTATTTATATAATCTCATGTAATTTAATTAAAAAATAAAATAAAAAAATATGATGAAAAATTGAAAAAATACATGTTTTTTTACTTTTACTTGAAAAACTTTTACTCATCTACAAAAGCAATGAAAAAAACTGCTAAATAGATTTAAAATTTTGTCCTGAGTTTAAAAATACCCCGTGTTTACGTGCTTTTTTTCTTTTTTTTGCAAGTTATAGGGCTATAGGTACAAGTAGGATATTGCTGTTTCAAAACATACATTTTTAAAATTTATCAATAGTGACATTGTAACACTATTATCTGTCATAAATCTCTGAATAACACCCCACATGTACATATTTTGTTCAAAGTAGACAACCCAGGGTATTCAATATGGGGTATGTCCAGTCTTTTTTAGTAGCCACTTAGTCGAAAACACTGGCCAAAGTTAGCATTCATATTTGTTTGTGTGTGAAAAAAGTAAAAAACTAAATTGAAAGCTAATTTTGGCCAGTGTTTGTGACTAAGCGGCTACTAAAAAAGACTGGACATACCCCATTTGCAATACTTTGGGTTGTCTTCTTTTGCAAATGGTATGCCATCATGGGGGAAATTCTCATTCCTGGGCTACCATACGCTCTCAAAGGCAACGTAACCAACCTGGCCTTTTTCAATGTAAAAATATTTGACCCATATATTTGACCCTGTAACTTTCAAAAATGCTATATAACCTGTAAATGGGGGGGTACTGTTATACTCGGGAGACTTTGCTGAACACATATGTGACGAGAGCAATCTCGCCACATTGCATTGGAGAAGCCTGGTTGCTCGCCTGTTGCCTTTGGATTATGGCCCCATGTTAAAAGGCTTGATTTTCCCCTGCAAAGACAAGAAAGCTGGGTCATTTGGTGCTTGCCCTGTTTGAGCAGTGATACCCCAGATAGCTATGCCATGGAGCCCATTCGTATAATGAAAGACTATGGGAAAGACTTTGGCTCCATGGCAATTGAACTGTATGTGTGTGCTCTGAGAGCCATTCAGTAATAATGTGCGCTCAGACCTAAGCTATCTGGGGATATGTTGCATGTCTGTATTTTATGTCATAAATGTAACCTTGTGTATTTTATTGTATTTTACTGTCTTTTTGCTGCCATGTGTTCAATGGAGTTTTGCCTCTGTCTTTGGAGATAATTGGATTACTTCTAATTATCTCCAGGATAGAAGACTCTGTGGAACTGGTTTTGGGCAGAAAAGCCATGCTTCGTGTGGTCACAAAGGACTACGATCTATCTTTTGAACCACTGAACCAATTTGTATGAGTTTGACGTATGTTTGTATTTGGAGTATGCTGATTCTGTAAATGTAAGTTTTATGTGAATGTGATGCATACTTTTCAAGTTATGAATAATGTGGAAAATTTAAATTTTTCTGCTTGTGCTAAATTACATTACCCATTGTGTAAGGTAATTGAATCACATGCAGAGGGGAGGAATTTGTGTGGGAGTGTCTGAGTGTATTGTATGTGTTTTATTGGTTGTGTTCCAAAACCCTGTGGGTGGTACTAATGTGTAAGAATGTGTACATAAGCACAATAAACCCACAGCTCTGTCTGTTCACTGCTTGACCCTCAACACGGAGCTTTGTCTCGTTCTTGGGGGGATTTACTGTATGATGTTAGAGACTGATTGCCAGGAGTGTAAGCTGCTTGGGTGCTTTTCCTGTTCAGCTGCTAGCAGCTATTTGTGAGGTTCCAGTTCTGGAATTTGGAGTGCTACTTGGTATCCTGTTCGGGAGTTTGGTGTTCTGCAGTAGCTGTGCCTGCATCTCGGGAAGGGGGACGATCGCCTAAATGGTTTTTACCCCTTGTGTGCAAAACGGTCCGTTACAAATTCTATCACAGTCTCTTATTTAAATCGACAAGCAGGAATGGGTTATGGTGGTTTAGCTCTCCTTTCAGAGAATATTAATACATGGTCACATGCCATACATATAAACAGCTCACACATTGTTCTGGCAGATAATCTTATCAGAACCGAGCTAACTCAGTCAAACTGGTCTCAAAGCATAGGCAATGCCGAGGAGTGGTTAGTGGGGGCTGAAGCCCTACAAGTAGTAGGGGTGGGGGAAAAATGAACATTAGTGTGTTTGTTTTACATCAGGCAGCTACTTCACAATTCAGCCACTTGATGGAAAAAGAAAGCTCACTAATTATGAGCACTAAAGGGGTACTAAGGGAGAAGGTGCGGTGCTTCCCCATATGACTGTCGGGAAAAAGTACTGGGGAGCAGAACTTTTCTGCACATTCCTCTCTTAGTTTCTTAGTTAAATAGCATGGTAGGATCACACTGAATGCCTGGCTGGATACGTGTACTTGTTTCCACCTATATCTTCATTGAGATTCTGGAGAGCATACGCTGCATACTATCCATGGAGGGGGAGAAAAGACATTTGTAGGTAAGGATTTGTCTCATATCTCTGTTAGTGTAGGGCTCATTTAGTTATGTTTTAAGTTAAATCACCAGGTGTTTCCAAAACCTAATGACACCCTTTTCTCTACGTTATAATGGCTTTCAGAAGATCAGATATAAGTTTGGCCTTTCAGAAAAAGATCTCAAAAGACAACATAAAAAAACAGAAGGAATTTGGTTCAATTTGTAGAGCAGGCAGTCCAGGCATGTTGAACGCCCCTTCAATCCCCTGAAATTGCCATCTGGCATTCGAGATTCAACCAGTATCTCTGAATCCCAAGATTCTGAAAAAGTTAACGATGGATAAGGCCACTGCTCTTGCAGCCCTTCCAATTTAGCCATGAAGGTTCACAGACCTGTTAAAATTGTCCTAAGTGAGATATTGGTATCTACCTCTGTCAGAAGAACTACTTGCACAAGAAATACCCCTACGATGTTTCTAAATGATAGCCTGCCTTCTGAAAGGTGCCTCCTGGGTGCTAAAGGCATTGATCAAGAAGTTACTTATATTTATCTACAATCAAAAAAGGAATCTATCAGCTTTGCCTACTTCAAATAGGGATTAAATATATCTGTTGGTGTAAATCAATCAAGAAAGAACCATTTTAAGCCTCAATTTCAGTCATTCTTTGAATTCTGTAACTAGACTTTGCTAAAGGTCTTAGTCCATCCACTCTTAATGTATAAATATGCCAGTAGTATTGAACTGTTAAAACTTGGCTTCTGATTCTTTAATAATTAGATTCATGAAAGCTTTCTCCCGCATAAGACCCAGAATTAACAGAATTACCTTTTGACCCTATGGATGGCGTCCTTTAAATCTGTTCTGGAAAACAACCTTGTGACTATGGCACCAGGAGTTATTGCCATTTAAAAGCCTTTATTTATGGCTATTGTACTTTGAAGACTGTTTCTGGCCCTTTAAATTGTATTGCTGCAATTTTGCACTTTTGAAGTGGCACTTCGAATGCAGCCAAAGTGCCGAAGTAGTCGAAGTGGCCTCCATTTGACATACAAACAAGTGGCGGCGGCCATTTTAATTTAGCCAAACGCAGTCAGTGGTGTGTTTTGCCGTCGAGCTCATGGAACTAAAATCAGATACTCGACGGCACAAACACTGCTGAACTTCTACCTTCTCTGTGACTTTGACACTTCGACAGTAGTCGAACGGTGTTTAACTGTGTGTCTGTAAATGATTGGTTGTTGAGGTTGTGTTTTCAGTACCCAACAAGGTCCACGTGAGTGGTAACCTTGTAGTGAAATGTGTATATAAGAAACAATAAACCCTCAGTGCATTCTGTTCCTGCTTAACCCTCAATCTAGAGTCTTATTGGGGGAATTGCTATATCACTACAAGGGATTGCTATGCTCTGCATACTCCCTTGGATAATCACTACTAAGCTCTTCTAACAGCTTGTTCCTGCTTCACTTTCTTGGAGGAGAGGTTCACCCACTGGAACCTGGAGCCTTGTCGTAGGTCCAGGGTGGGTAGGAGACGGCGACACCTCAACCAAGCTGCGGCGGTTTTTGGGGTCTGCGGTGGTTATGGTGTCTGGCGGAGTGCTTGAAGCTCTCGGGAAGCACTAGGAGCATCCTGTAATGGAGAGTCCCAGTCGGGGTGCCAGGCGGTCCGTTAAACCTTCCCTTCTCCGCAGGGCCAGATTAAGAGCCCAGTGGGCCTGGTGCTGACAATTATGACGGGCCTAATTACAGAATCATATCGACCAAAAACAGTAACACAAAAGCATATCATTTATACTGTTTGTGTCTCAGGGTGCTGTGTGTGTGAGGGTGCTGTCTGTGTCTGAGGGTGCTGTGTGCAGGGCCGCCATCAGGGGGTGACAACCGTGACTGTTGTCACGGGCCCGGCGGCCCTGGGGGGCCCGGACTGCTCTGGCAGTCCTGGGCACCACTTTCCCTTTCTGCACACATAGATAGCGAATATCGCGATCTATGTGTGCAGGCGCGGGCCCCCGGCTCCCTGTTACCGCAGAGGGGGCCCAGGCAGCACACAACTTCTCCTCCTCTCTCCTCATAACTCTCGCGAGACCCGGTTACCATGGCAACGCTCCGCGGGTCTCGCGAGAGTTATGAGGAGAGAGGAGGAGAAGCTGTGTGCTGCCTGGGCCCCCTCTGCGGTAACATGGAGTCGGGGGGGCCCCCACCGGACCACCACTGATGGAATCTCCCCCCTCCCTGGACACAGGTAAGAAACAGGGAGGGGGGAGAAACATTTAATTAATTCAATAAAAAAATCTATGTGAAAATGCCCCTTCCTCCCCCTCCCCCCCCAGATCACACATTTACACACACACTGCATACACTAACACAACACACACACACTGCATACACTAACACACACACTGCATACACTAACACCACACACACACACACTGCATACACTAACACAACACACACACACTGCATACACTAACACACACACTGCATACACTAACACCACACACA
>OW240920.1:151051771-151068106 GCA_933207985.1 Pelobates cultripes | reverse complement strand
TATATATATATATTTAATAATTCTACTATATATTTATGTAATAATTGTACATAATAAGGTCATTTTATTAATTACAATTTGCAGGACCTGCCTGACAACCCAGGACGAAAGTTCAGGGAATTTAATTTGCTAGCACTATATTTAACCCTGTAACTTTTCAAGACACCATAAACCTGTACATGGGGGGTACTGTTTTACTCGGAGGACTTCGCTGAACACAAATATTACTGTTTCAAAACAGTAAAAAGTATTACAACGACGATATCGTCAGTGACAGTGACATTTTTTGCATTTTTCACACACAAATGGTACTTACACTGATGATATAATTGTTGTGATACATTTTACTGTTTTGAAACACTAATATTTGTGTTCAGCAAAGTCTCCTGAGTATAACAGTACCCCTCATGTACAGGTTTTATGGTGTTTTCAAAAGTAACAGGGTCAAATATAAGGCTTGCGTTTCAGTTTTTTCACATTCAAATTCGCCAGGTTGCCCAGGAATGAAAATTACCCCCATGATGGCATACCATTTGCAATAGTAGACAACCCAGGGTGTTGCAAATGGGGTATGTTCAGTCTTTTTTAGTAGCCACTTAGTCACAAACACTGGCCAAAATTGGCATTCAAATTAGTTTTTTGCATTTTCAAATATTAACACTAACTTTGGCCAGTGTTTGTGACCAGAAATGGCTGCAAAAAGGCTGAACTTACACCCACTATTGAAGAAATACGCTTGGGATTTGTCTACTAAATGGTTACCATCATGAGAAATAGTATACTATTCTAGGCTGCACCATATGGTCTCAAAGGCAACGTAACCAATCTGGCGAATTTCAATGTGAAAAAACTGAAATATGTAACACGCTATATTTGACCCTGTAACTTCCCAAAACACCATAAAACCTGTACATGGGGGGTACTGTTTTACACGTAAGACAAATATGTGTATGTTACTGCAGTAAAAGCAAACAGTATTATGACACTCATAGTTAAAATGTCACGTAGAACTAAGAAAATTTTAAAAATTCTTATTTTCTCAATTTTTTAAATATTTTTTTCATATTAAATTATGTTTCATACCTAAATATTTGATGTTAAATGAAAGCACTGTTTCTCCTGAATAAAATGATATATAATAAGTGTGGGTGCATTTAATATGAAAGAGGTGAATTACGGTTGGACAGATATATAGCACAAATGCCAGGTTTTGTTTACGTTTTGTTTTGATCACAACTTGTACATTTGGCTGTGGTCTTAAGGGGTTAAAAACAAAAGAAGGAAGGTATGTAGAAGAGTATAAAGGTCTAGCTGACTGCCTCAATTAATATTTTTGTTCAGTATTAACAGATGAAAATGAAGGAAAGGGACCTCAGTTAGGAAAAAGGACAAATTAGTAATTTGTTACATGTGAGTTTACAGAGGAAGAGGTTCTATTTCAACTGTCAAAGGTAAAGACAAATAAGTCAATGGGGCCTGATGGAATACACCCAAAGATATTAAAAGAGCTTAGTGGTGTACTCGCAAAACCAATATTTAACCAATCATTGTTAACAAGAGTAGTCCCAGAAGATTGGAAGTTAGCGAATGTTGTGCCCATTTACAAGAAATGTAGTAGGGAGGAGTCAGGCAACTATAGGCCAGTAAGCCTTACTTCAGTAGTGGGGAAAGTAATGGAAACCATGTTAAAGGATAGGATTGTTGAACATCTAAAAACACATGGATTTCAAGATCAAAGACAACATGGGTTTACTTCAGGGAGATCATGCCAAACTAATCTTATTGATTTTTTTGATTGGGTAACTAAAATTATAGATCAGGGTGGTGCAGTAGACATTGCTTACCTAGATTTCAGTAAGGCTTTTGACACTGTTGCACATAGAAGGCTTATCAATAAACTGCAATCTTTAAGTTTGGATTCAAATATTGTTGAATGGGTAAGGCAGTGGCTGAGTGACAGGCAACAGAGGGTTGTAGTTAATGGAATATATTCGAAGCTTGGACTTGTCACCAGTGGGGTACCTCAGGGATCTGTACTTGGACCCATTATCTTTAATATTTTTATTAGTGATATTGCAGAAGGTCTTGATGGTAAGGTATGTCTTTTTGCTGATGATACTTAGATATGTAACAGGGTTGATGTTCCAGGAGGGATAAGCCAAATGACAAATGATTTAGGTAAACTAGAAAAATGGTCAGAATTGTGGCAACTGACATTTAATGTGGATAAGTGCAAGATAATGCATCTTGGACGTAAAAACCCAAGGGCAGAGTACAGAATATTTGATAGAGTCCTAACCTCAACATCTGAGGAAAGGGATTTAGGGGTGATTATTTCTGATGACTTAAAGGTAGGCAGACAATGTAACAGAGCAGCAGGAAATGCTAGCAGAATGCTTGGTTGTATAGGGAGAGGTATTGGCAGTAGAAAGAGGGAAGTGCTGATGCCATTGTACAGAACACTGGTGAGACCTCACTTGGAGTATTTAGCGCAGTACTGGAGACTGTATCTTCAGAAGGATATTGATACTTTAGAGAGATTTCAGAGAAGGGCTACTAAACTGGTTCATGGATAGTAGGATAAAACTTACCAGGAAAGGTTAAAGGATCTTAACATATATAGCTTGGAGGAAAGACGAGACGGGGGGATATGATAGAAACATTTAAATACATAAAGGGAATCAACACAGTAAAGGAGGAGACTATATTTAAAAGAAGAAAAACTACCACAACAAGAGGGCATAGTCTTAAATTAGAGGGGCAAAGGTTTAAAAATAACATCAGGAAGTATTACTTTACTGAGAGGGTAGTGGATGCATGGAATAGCCTTCCTATTGAAGTGGTAGAGGTTAACACAGTAAATGAGTTTAAGCATGCGTGGGATAGGCATAAGGCTATTCTAACTATAAGATAAGGCTAGAGACTAATCAAAGTATTTAGAAAATCGGGCAGACTAGATGGGCCGAATGGTTCTTATCTGCCGTCACATTCTATGTTTCTATGTATTGCAACTCTATTTTTTTTCACTTTTTTGTTAGTGGGGCCTTATGTTTGAGTTTCGCCTAAGGCCTCATTTTGACAGACCCTCTGTCCCTGAAATCTAAAGTGAATGCATTTCTTTTGTCTATCCGTTCGACTAAGTACAGTTCTGCCTTATTTTACCATTGTCCGTTCAACTGCCGAAAGAACTACCGAACGACTGACCACCCAAATGCGGAGTGTGGCGCTTATTAACCTCATTGACCTTCTTAACACCTCTAAAACCACAAACACCCCAATGTTCTAAGCGGTCGACTGGGTGGTCAACGTTCATATGCACGAACAAGTGGCGCCGGCCATCTTGGGATACGAATGCGATCAGCTGTGTTTTGTCGTTGAGTGCATGGAACTAGAATCATACACTCGACGACATGAAATGGACTACGTTCGGCAATAATACCTCCCGAACCACTAAGACTAGGAGAACAGATGAACGAACAGTTAATTCCCTTATAAACCTGGAAGGAGACCGGCCACACACTCTGATTCTATGGAACTATTCTGGGCAGGAGCCTTGTGTGCGGTCGGTCAGAAAGAAGACCTCCATACAAATCCTGAACCCCTGAACTGTTCTTTGTGATTTTTGCATATGTTGTTCCCCCAGATCGGGGCTATCCGGGTGTAACGGATCGCCTGGCACCCCGACTGGGTACCTCCGTTGAAGGATGCTCCTAGCGCTTCCTGAGGATTCCAAGCACTGCAGCAGACACCACAACCACCGAACTGGAGAAGCATATGAATCCTCTCAAGCATATGAATGCTGTAGACAGTTGAATAGGAACCATACGAATAGGTTTACTCTCCTAGCAGTCAAACTGGAACAGCATACAATAAATCCTTCCCCCAATAATGAGACGACACTTCACTTTGAGGGTTAAAACAGGAACTCCCTGCATCCTGGTCTCCTTCAGGGAGTCTGGGTTCTACCTCCTCAGGAGCTTGCGTAATGTGGTTGCTTGGTGGCAGCGTCTGGGCTGGGAGTACATGAACCACTGGCTGGACGCTCACTAGAGCGGCTGTCTATGTACATATACTTATACATATTAAGTTGTTGCTCGAAAATGGAGTGGGGGGGTGGGGGTAGGGTGTGCGGAGAAGTGAAGGGAAGGAATTAAGGGAAGAAGGGGGAAGAGATTCCGTGTGTGGATCTCTCGAACCGGTGCTCCTCATTGCCCTCTCCCTAGACCTCTGTTCCTAGTTGCTAGTTCTGCCTTTCTACCTCTAGTGTATCATCGGCTCTATGTGTTAGGACCACCTCCCAGGTCAAGTCTCCTACGTTCCCTGTCTCTCTAGCTTTGGTTCTCTATTCAAGCCTTCGTGTCTTAGCGTACCTATGCGTCCTGAGTCCCGGGGTGGTGTGCACTCCTCTGAATGTAATTTGCCCATTTGTTTTTTGTGTCTATGATCGTGTGGTTATTTGTAATGTATTTATTTGCCATTGCCTCATATCCCCAGTTTGTGGATGTTTGTGTTAGGAGATCGTGTCTGCTGGGTGCTCGTGGTTGCTTCCACTGTCTGGCTATCAGGGTTACTGCCGCTATAAGCACTTGGAATATCAATTGTCTGTCCTGCTTGTGCCAGAGGGCAAGATGCATGAATAGTATGCCCTGTTCAGGTCCCAAGCTGTATGGGCGGCCTATCACGTCAGTGATTATCTCTTCCACCATCTCCCAGTAGGGAGTAATTATCGGGCACGTCCACCAAATGTGGTACATTGTCCCCCTTTCTCCGCAACCCCTCCAGCATTCCCCTGAGCTTCCCAGGTATAGTTTTGCTAGTTTGTCAGGGACCATATACCATCTGTACATAATTTTCCTCATTGTTTCTAGGCGAGTCGCACATGATGTGTGTCCTTTGTGTGTTTGGAATGCCTGTTTCCAGTCTAGGTCCGCTATTGGGCGCCCTATGTCCTTCTGCCAGGCTTCTCTAAAAAGTCTCCGTGTCCATTTGTATCTACTGTATTCAGTAGCGCATATAGTTTTGACAGGATTTTTTTGGGTATACTGCCCTGTAAGCAGATCTGTTCTAAGGCGCCAATGTTCGGCGGTTCGGCACCCGAACCTTTACAGTGTGAGGCCACAAATGATTTCAGTTGGAGGTAAGGGAATATGTGTCTGGAGTGCAAGGAGAACTTGGTTTGCAGTGTTGGGAATGGCAGTAACTCGTTGTCCACGCAGATCTGGCTAAGGTGGGTACAACCCCCTCTCACCCAGGGGGTGTGGTCGAACGTCGGTATGCCCACTGATATGCTCGTGAGTGGGATGTTCCCTATATTTGGTCCGACCATGCCCAGTGATGACCTCACAGCGTCCCATGTTTTGATCATTGCTGCCGTGGTTGGTAACATGTTTGTGTACGGCGGTCGTAATCTGTGCGGCAGCTGGTATAAGTGTCGCAGCCCCTGTTTGCATGCCCAGTGTGTTTCTATGTGGACCCACTGGGGGGGGTCTTCTACTGCGTTTTTCGCTGCTATGGCAGTCAGCAATGTGGCTCTATGGTAAGAACGGATGTTGGGCATGCCCAATCCCCCTTCTTTGATTGGTTTTTGTAAGAGCTTGCTGGCTACCCTCACCTTGCGGTTGGCCCACACAAACCGTACGATCAGTTTTTGGATTGTGCTCACATATTGGCCTGGCAGACTAATCGGGACTGTGCGCAGCAGGTATTGGAGTTTGGGGAGTATAGACATCTTAATCGCCGCCAGTCTGCCCAGCCACGAGAGATATTTGCCCTCCCATGTGTGTAGCGTGTCTGTAAATGATTTGATCAGTTTAGTAAAGTTTAACTTGAACAAATGGGGTAGGTGGGGGGTATATGGACGCCCATGAAGGTAATATAATCCTTTCTCCAGTCAAATGAGAAAAGCCCACTCAAGTGTTTCAGCCGGTGAGATTGGACTCCCACACCCATAGCCTGGGATTTAGTTACATTCAATTTGTAGTAGGAGTTAAGGCCGTATTCTTTAATGTCCTTCATGAGGTTTGGTAGTGAAATTTGGGGTTGCGTTAATGTCAGCATGACATCGTCCGCAAACAGATTGATTTTGTATTCCCTATCGCCCACTGTTACTCCGTGTATGGAACTGTTGGCCCGTATTGTCTCCACTAGCGGCTCTAAAGCCAACACATATAGTAAGGGGGAAAGTGGGCATCCCTGCCTCGTTCCGTTGGTGATGCTAAAAGGTTCCGATGTGAAGCCCGCAGTGACCACCTGTGCCGATGGTTTGCTGTATAAGGCCTCCACCGCCGAGCAGAATGCCCCCGGCATCCCAAACTTATCCAGGACCGCTTTCAGGAACATCCAGCTCAGGCGGTCAAAGGCCTTCTCCGCGTCTAGTGAGAGCGTTACACATTCTGTTTGTTGCCTGTGTACGCTGTGTATAATGTCGATGACCTTTCTCGTGTTGTCCCCCCCTTGTCTCCCTTTAACGAATCCGACTTGATCATTCCTTATCAGGTGCGGGAGGATTGTGCCCAGTCTGATGGCGTAAATTTTCGCGAAGAGTTTTGTGTCTGTGTTTAGCAACGATATTGGTCAAAAATTTTGTGGTTGGATTGGTGGTTTGCCCGGTTTAGGCAATGTTATGATATGGGCTTTGAGGGCTTCTGGCGGGAGTGCGTGCTTCTTGGCTGCTTCATTAAACGCGTTAGTAAGGTGAGGGGCTAGGGTTTTTTGGAAGTACTTGTAGTAACAGTTGGCAAACCCGTCTGGACCTGGGGCTTTATCGGATGGTAGAGAATCAATTGCTCTCACCACCTCCGTTTCTGTTATCAATGTGGACAGGCTGTCTTGTTGAGCGGGTGTGAGTTTGGGCAGTGCGATCTTGTCTAAATAGGAGGCTATTTTGGCCCCCTGTGGTTGGGGTGTATTTGGGTCGTCCCTGAGATTGTACAATGCTTCGTAGTATTTGGCAAATGCGTTGCTAATGTCTTTGGGTGCCACTATTTTCTGTCCGCTTGGAGACAGCAAGTACGCTATTTTTTGGGCTGCTTGTTGTGACTTTAATCTTTGTGCTAACAGTTTACCTGCCTTGTTTCCCTGTGTGTAGTTTTGTGCCTTTAGCCTTTTCAAGTGATATCCCACTTGTTCTAATGACATTTGATGTATCTGTCTTGTGAGTTTCATGATTTGATCCTGCAGTTCGCGTGAGGGAGTTATTTGGTTTTGTGTCGTAGCGCGCTGGAGGTCTGTTTGGTATGTGTGGAGCTGAATGTGGGATTTCCTTTTTAGGTATGCTGCCCGTTGTATCAGTTGTCCCCGTATCACTGATTTGTGGGCCTGCCACAGGGTACCGCGGCTCGTTTCAGGTCCTATCATTATCTTGGAAGTAGTGGGCTAAGTTTTGGTTTAGCTCCGTGCAGAAGGCGCTATCCTTCAGTAATGTTGCGTTTAGTCGCCACGGGCTTCTATGGGTTGGGTCATATAGGTTTTTCAACATTAGCTCCACCGGGGCATGGTCGGACCATGTGATCTGTCCTATCTCGCACTGGGCCGTTTGGTCTATCCCTGTCCCTGAGATAAGGAAGCCATCAATGCGGGAGTAGGTGTTGTGCACTGTCGAAAAGAATGTGTACCCTCTTTCCCCTACATGAGTGGCTCTCCATACATCATACAGATGGTTGTTGTGTATAAGCTTGCAGAGTGCCTTACTTTGTTTGCGGAGGGGTGCGGTACGTTTCCTAGCTGGAGCTAATGTCGTGTCCATGGAGGGGTCAAATACGTGGTTGAAGTCGCCACATATGACTGTCGTCCCTATCTGTACTGACTGCAGTTTCTGTATAAGTTTGTGTAAAAAGTTGCGCTGGTTCGTGTTGGGGGCGTAGATGTTCGCTATGGTGTAGGGCATGTCATTAAGCGTGCCTACTATAATGACATATCTGCCGTCCGGGTCAATGTGTTGGGAATGTGGAGCATAGGCCACATTTTTGCTAATTAGTATGGAGGTGCCTTTGGTTTTGCTAGCCGATGTAGCGTGGATTTGTATAGGATAGTCTTTCCGTAGGACGGTGGGGTGTGCATTGGTCATGAAATGTGTCTCTTGAAGGCATAGAACGTCTACTGCTTTATGTTTGATCTCTCGGTATAGGAGGTGTCTCTTAACCGGGATGTTCAGTCCCCTAACATTGTGTGAGTAGATTTTCAGGGTGGGAGGTGGTCATAAGATGGTATTTGTGCTTGTATTTGATCTATATCTGTCGGGGGGTCCTTGTGTCCCAGTTCCTCCGAACTCAAGGGCTGTCCCCAGGCAGCCCGAGGGCTGCTTCGCATAACTTTTGGCTCAGAGGAAGAGAGCGGCATGATCTCCGCCTTGTCTAAGTTTGGTCGGTCGCTTACGGAGCACATAGCAGGTGGGAGGGGTGTATGAGGTGCAAGTATGAACACAAACATAAAAACATAATAGGAAACAGTAATAGGGAAGCTATAACAAATCAACGTTTTTGCCGAAATATCGGCTATGCACCACGTGGTGGTGCGGTGGGGGTAGAAACTAATGGTTCCTGTCCTGGCTGCGGTTCGTCGGCCGCGGCTTTTGCTCGCGTGTTTTGCTTTTTTGTCTGGGTGACCCTTTTTTTTTTTTTTAATAAGTTTTTAACATAATAAGAAAAGTTTGCGTGAATGGGCTGTCGCTGTCTGCCTGCCAGTGTCCTGAGATTGCACGTTGGCATAGTTCAATAGAAAAAATAATTTATTTTTTTATTTTTTATTTTTTTGTTGTTCTCTTTCTTTTCCCTTCTTCTCTATGTGTTAGTATGTCGGGGCTTTCTGGGTTCTGTGAGGGGGTGGGTGTGAGCTCCCCTGCCTAGGCTTTCCCGGTGGTGGTCTCCATGTCACAACATCCCCGTCTTAGTCTCCCATCTAGCCTTGTTCCCCAGATTACCTATGTCACTTTGGTATCCACCCTCCACCCCCCCACCCAGTCTTATGCCCTTTGTCTTTGCATGCGCATTTGGTTTTTTTAGCTCCCATTTACATTGCCCTTACGACATAAAAAAGTTAAACTAAGCATATGTTATACAAGCCTGGGTTCAAATGGCTGGATCAACAGTTCTCAGGTTCAGCGTCACAGCTCCTTCCCAACTAGGCGACTTAACTTTGGCTTTCCTCCATGATGGAGGGAGTCTTTGAGTCTCTTTCGTCGCGGGCGGAATATCTATGCCCCAGGTTCTGAGGGTTTTCATTCCTTCGTCTGGGCTCTGTATCATAGTTGGTCGTCCGTTTCTCTGTACGATCAGCTTCACCGGGTATCCCCATCTGTATGGTATTTGTTGTTGGCGGAGTTGCGTCGTGATTCCCGCGAATTCCTGCCTGCGTCTAAGCGTATATGCTGATATGTCGGCATAAATCGCTATTGCTTGGTATGCCGCCGGCATGTCCATTTTTTTCCTGGTTCTGTTTGCCCTCATTACCTCTTCCTTTATGTGAAAGTAATGCATTCTCAGCAGCACGTCCCTAGGGGTTTCAGGTGGTAAGAAGGTGGGTTTTGGCACTCTGTGAGCCCGGTCCATCAGGAACATGTCAGGGGGCACATCAGGGGCGAGCGCTTTGAACAATCCCACTAGGTAGGCCGTGAGTTCTGTCGGGCCTATATTTTCCGCTATACCTCTAATGCGGAGGTTGTTCCTCCGGCCTCTGTCTTCCAGGTCAGCGGTTTTCCCCTCCTGCGCCTCCATTCTCTCTGTAAGGCTGTCTAATTTTTCTGCCATGGAGTTTTGGGCCTCCTCATATGCCACCATTTTGTCCTCCAGCCCTGCCGTCCTGTCTCCCAGCTCTTTAACATCTGCATTAATGGTGCGGATTTCATTTTGCAGCGTGAGCTGTAACTTGCCTGCCATAGTGTCCAGCATCGCCTGCAGGATCCCCTGCGTGACCGGTAAGTCGGCAGCCGCCTGTTCTGGGGAGGGAGTGAGCTCTTCCTCGCCGCCATCTTGGTTTTCGCCATGCGGTCCAGATCCTCGTGTCTGGCTCGCTTTAACGCCGAAGAAATTAGATTTCTCCCCCCGCTCTGTCTGCCGGCGTTGTTTAGGCTGGGACATCGTGTCTCGGGTCGTGTGGTGTCGGGTCACCCACTTTGCAGCTTGTTTAGGCCGTTGCCGCACGGAGCTCCGGCTACATGCGACCGCTCGCTCCGGAGTCTAGGACACGCCCCACAGACCTAAATTTTGATGCATAGTATGTCTCTGAAATATTAAAAATGAAGGCACAGTCGCAGTTTAGAAATTGCCCTTCAAGTTTAAGCTGGCTAGAGTGGGGTTTCAATGAATCTCAATGGACGGCGTGAGTTGCAAACAAATGGTCATTATTGTGAAAACTATCAGGACTATGGCTTAGTCGTGGACATTTTTAGTGGCAGCAGGGATAGCTGAACATTTTGATATAAGATTTGTGGAGGTGGGCTTGAAAATGAGAGAGTGGTGGCAGTTTAGAAATCATGTCCTGATTTTTCAGCTTTTGCCAGATCCCACTCTAGTTTTGAACATTTTGCCATTCATTCCTATGGGACCGATTTCGCCACAAGAATGACGATATTCCGTGAACCATTCGGCGAAACTTTCCACAAACTAATAGCAATCCAATCGGGAACAATCCGCACGTTTCGGTATATTACTGTCTATGTAGTGTAAAAACTGTGGGAGGAGTTAGGATGGTAAATTTGGCTATAATAGGAATACGAATAATAATAATATATATGTGAGATAACATTAAGTGGTCTTGCTATGCAAGAACACTTAATAAATAAATACTTTGGAATCTGTAACCACAGTCAAGGGCAAATCCAAAAGGTCAGAACCAACAGGTTCCAAGAAGAATAGTGCAGGTGTCAAAGAATCATAGTGTGTGTGGCAAGAGATATTTAGAGACCAGATACAGGATAGGCAAGGGCAGGATGTTAAAATAATAATAATCCTAAGAAATTAAAGGTAAACATATATACTATATGTTACCAAAAATGTATATACAAGTGTAAAAAAAAAAAAAACACTACTAAAATAAGGTGTCTTTCTCAACCTGTCTAAGAGGGATCAGCTTATCCCTCGATGCGGACTATGGAATGGCATAGTAGAGCAGATGAGATCTTCCAATCTAGAGGTAAAACAAAAATTATGATAGAAGAAAAAAAAAAAAAACACCACCCTCAAAAAAGTAATCTAATTGAAAATTAATCTTGCTATCAATTACTATAAAAGTCTATTTTTTTGTATATTTACAACTTTATTCAGAAAATAACTGCACTTTCCCACACGCAACATGGTCCCCTAAATCGAAGATCTTTCTTTCTTCTCTTATGGCAGCAGAAAGAATGATGTCCTATTGAAACTGAGCAAGGTTGGCTCATAAGAAAATGGAACCAATAAAAAGTGGGCATATACAATTTGGTGGCAAAGTTACAGCACTCTCCCTGTATTCAGAAAAGATCCAGCAAAGAGTTGTCAGAAATAAATATCTGAGTAAAATCCATAGACTTACCAGGTATGCCGATATATGCGATTTTTGTTTGCCAAAAAATTAAACAGCTAGAGTTACTATGACCCACAAAATGGGATCTCTACCTCAAATAATGGAGTTAGTAGACAGATCAGCTGATGTACATGTGTGCAAGTAGCACTGGGATTCTTGCAAAGAAAAGTGAAGAGCCAGTTCAGCATGTATTTACATTGAGCTGACCAGTACTATGCGAGATGACCAATCAAGCCAGCATGACACACTGGTAAGAAGAGATGCCAAAATAGAGTGATAGTTACACAGGTCGGAATATTTAAAGTTATTGGATAAAAAGGGTAAATCACATTTCAGTACTTGTTGTAAAGCAATAATCACTAACCATTCTAATGTATAGATGGCAAACTCATTTATTTCTGAGAGCCTGTTAGTGAGCTCTAGTGCCATTATTAGAATTTAATGGTTGTGTCAATTTCAGATACAAAAGGAAAAACTACACTTCTCCAAAAAAAAAAAATGAGTACTGAAACTATAAAAAAAACAAACAAAAAAAAAACATAAGGACTCCTGTCCCTGACATTTTGATAAATATACAAACATTACTGATGAGGAAACACTTCATGTTTCTCACAAATATTTAATGTGCTAAACATAGAAAGATGGTCTCTCACCCTTTTCACATATTTTGTTCACTTTGCTACTTTAGAGCAAAACCAGGCAAAAAAAAACAAACAAATATTGGTGAGAAAAATATCTTACTGGGAAATAACTTTCTTTGAATATAAAAACAATCATTTGTAATCTTAAAGAATCACTATAGGATCAGGAACACAAACATGTATTACTGACCCTATAGTGTTTTACCCACCATTTAGGTGGCTTGCCCTCCCTTAGCCACCCTATAAAAGTTTAAAACTCACCTTATTTCCAGCGCCTCGCGGGTCCGCAAGTGCTGGCTCCGCCCCCTTTGAATCAATGCATCTCTATGAGGAAAATTCAGCATCTCCATGCAGAACGTGGGGACGCTGAACGGCAGCCCTGAGCCAGGGAGCCACCCCCCCACAGTGGCCATCTAAGGAGTGGCCACTTGGAGGTATCCCTAGGGCAGTGATGGCGAACCTATGGTACGCCAGGCCCTCTCTGTTGGCACGCGGCCATAGGTCACCAGGAGAGGGGGCCGCTGGCTGTCTGCAGAGTAGGCACCTGCCTGCCAGAAACGGCAGGCGCCTGCCTGCCCGAAATGGCAGGCGCCTACTCTGCTTCCGGGTCAGGAGGCGGGGGGGGGCTCTAGGAAGCAGCTCTCCTATCCTCCTGCGAGCAAGCTGTGTGAAGCGTTGCCACGCGTTACCATGGCAATGCTCCAACAGCATTGCGCGGGAGGATAGGAGAGCTGCTTCCTACAATACTTACCACCACCGGACCACCAGAGATGGCTGTGTGGGGGTAGGGGTTAGGGGTGATTTGCTGTGTGGGGGTAGGGGTTAGGGGTGGTGTGCTGTGTGGGGGTAGGGGTGCTGTGTGGGGTAGGGGTAAAAATATATATTAATTCTGTATCCCCCCTCCCTTCCTTTTACCTTTGGCGAAGGAGGGGGGTATAGGGTCAGTAATACATGTTTGTGTTCCCCCTCCTTCGCCAAAGGTAAAAGGAAGGGAGGGGGGATACAGAATTAATATATATTTTTACCCCTACCCCACACAGCACCCCTACCCCCACACAGCACACCACCCCTAACCCCTACCCCCACACAGCACATCACCCCTAACCCCTACCACCACACAGCAAATCACCCCTAACCCCTACCCCCACACAGCAAATCACCCCTACCCCCCCACACACAGCACATCAGCCCTACCCCCCCACACACAAACACACAGCACTCCACACCCTTACACACAAACACATACACTGCACCCCTCAATGCAGTATGTATGTGTGTATTCAGCAGTCTGTGTGTGTCTGTGTGTGTGTATGTATTCAGCAGTCTGTGTGTGTGTGTGTGTGTGGGTGTATTCAGCAGTCTGTGTGGGTGTATTCAGCAGTCTGTGTGTGGGTGTATTCAGCAGTCTGTGTGTGGGTGTATTCAGCAGTCTGTGTGTGGGTGTATTCAGCAGTCTGTGTGTGGGTGTATTCAGCAGTCTGTGTGTGGGAGTATTCAGCAGTCTGTGTGTGGGTGTATTCAGCAGTCTGTGTGTGTGTGTGGGTGTATTCAGCAGTCTGTGTGTGGGTGTATTCAGCAGTCTGTGTGTGGGTGTATTCAGCAGTCTGTGTGTGGGTGTATTCAGCAGTCTGTGTGTGGGGTATTCAGCAGTCTGTGTGTGGGTGTATTCAGCAGTCTGTGTGTGGGAGTATTCAGCAGTCTGTGTGTGGGAGTATTCAGCAGTCTGTGTGGGAGTATTCAGCAGTCTGTGTGTGGGAATATTCAGCAGTCTGTGTGTGGGAATATTCAGCAGTCCGTGTGTGGGAGTATTCAGCAGTCTGTGTGTTGTCAGAGTATTTATATCAGCAGACATCTTGTGCTATGATAGAAATTAAAAGTGTATATTCTGAGTCACTCTGAACAGAGCAGACTCCATTTTGTTATTTCCAAGTTAACAAAAGACACAAGATTTCTATCTGTAAAACTAACCACGTTCCCAGAGCTAAAGGAATGCATAGTATATACAAACCAAGTGATAAGGAGAACGGGGGTTGGATAGACTGTCTAAAATGCTAATGGAATAGATCAATTCTAAAGCCAGACATTTGTGACAGAGAAGATTAAATAATTTAATTTTACTTTCTATATGTATAAGTTACCATTGTACGGAAAAGGTTAAACTTAGTTCATGATCTGCCATATCAGAAATTATAGCAGGAATCGCGGACACTATGTCTGGACAAAACTTAAAGAAACTGTTTGAACTGACAGCAAATCTAAGTTATAGCAAAGATAAAGATAACGCAAAATGACGTCAAAATAGCCACCAGGAAAAGTTAACTCTTTCCTGGATAGGTATGTTTAGTGGGACAAGACTGCCCTCTATAGACCAAATACCTAAATTGCGATCCCTAGATAACTACACCTCTAGTGCTTCTATTGGGTTATCAACTGATGACGTACAGAGAGTCTGGCCCTTTAAAAGTTAGGACAAAGGGAAGACAGGAGGGTTAGGAAAAAGAGGAGAGAGGAATTGGAAGTTTGGGGACTCCAACTCGGACATGCAGAGAAACCCAGGACAACATCTGAGACTAACACTCTACTCTTAAAACTCTAACACTTAGAATTTTACTGACTTTCTAACCAACACCACCTTTCACCATAACTCATGCACCTACAGACATCCAAATAAGTTCCTGAGACTATCTATCAATCAGATGAAATATCTACTCAACTAGTAATTATACTGGTTTAATTTAATTACTTAAATTAATTAAAATGTACTAATAGCATGATATATGACTGGATAAATCACGGTCAGATTTCCATATTAAGAAATCTTAGTTAACTAAAGAATATATAGTTATAACATTCCATTCTGCAGGTGGAATTAAGAATAATTATATATTAATGTGATATTATCACGTGTTAGCATACCGCTGTTTTTATCCAGGTGTATTGATTTGCTCTAATATAAGATAAGATATCTTTTAGACAAATTAAAATCTGCTTATATAACATGGTAGATTCTCTTATTGGATGGTTCCAGGAAATGACTAATGAACTGGTTTAAATGTTATTTTATTTAAAAATTACATAAGAATAGATCTTAATTACCTAGGAGATCTAGCCAGCATTGAAAGGGTTATTCTAACTGTTAGCCAGGGTTTTATGGCCCTTCGCTGTGAAAAGCTTTCTCTCTGTGAAAGATACCTCATAAATCGTGTAAGACTTGACAGAAAATGCTGTTTAGCCATTGAAACGTGTATAGCCATTCCTTTGTATTGCATACCATTTTATACTGGATATTCATTGATTATTGTCACGCATGTTACATATTATTATTATTAATTAATTTGTTATTATAAAATAAAATCTATTTTTATAACATTGTGATATTATTTATATGAAATACTTTCCACTTAACACAATAACTATCTTTTGGGTCTGAGAATTGAATTAGTGGGCTATTCTCACTGTTTAGTATTATTATCCCATAAATATCCCCACAGTGTGTGGGTGTATTCAGCAGTGTGTGTGTGGGTGTATTCAGCAGTCTGTGTGTGAGTGTATTCAGCAGTCTGTGTGTGAGTGTATTCAGCAGTCTGTGTGTGAGTGTATTCAGCAGTCTGTGTGTGAGTGTATTCAGCAGTCTGTGTGTGAGTGTATTCAGCAGTCTGTGTGTGGGTGTATTCAGCAGTCTGTGTGTGGGTGTATTCAGCAGTCTGTGTTTGGGTGTATTCAGCAGTCTGTGTGTGGGTGTATTCAGCAGTCTGTGTGTGGGTGTATTCAGCAGTCTGTGTGTGGGTGTATTCAGCAGTCTGTGTGTGGGTGTATTCAGCAGTCTGTGTGTGGGAGTATTCAGCAGTCTGTGTGTGGGTGTATTCAGCAGTCTGTGTGTGGGTGTATTCAGCAGTCTGTGTTTGGGTGTATTCAGCAGTCTGTGTGTGGGTGTATTCAGCAGTCTGTGTGTGGGTGTATTCAGCAGTCTGTGTGTGGGTGTATTCAGCAGTCTGTGTGTGTGTGTGTATTCAGCAGTATGTGTGTGTGTGTGTATTCAGCAGTATGTGTGTTGGTGTGTATTCAGCAGTATGTGTGTGTGTGTGTGTGTATTCAGCAGTCTGTGTGGTTGTATTCAGAAGTCTGTGTGTGGGTGTATTCAGCAGTCTGTGTGTGGGCGTATTCAGCAGTCTGTGTGTGGGAGTATTCAGCAGTCTGT
>OW240920.1:151026707-151040272 GCA_933207985.1 Pelobates cultripes | reverse complement strand
GCGGCCGTCGGTGGGGGAGACCTAATGCGCATGCGCGGCTGCGTTAGACCTCCCGATAGAAAAAAAGCATTATACAATGCTTTCCTAAGGGGATTCCGGCGACGCTGGAGGTCCTCATACATAGTGTGAGGACGTCCAGCGTTGTTTAAAACACTTTTCATGTTCTATGAACACGGAAGGGACCTAACCCTGCAAGGTAATTATTGCAGTTGGCACCCAGACCACTCCAATGGGCAGGAGTGGTCTGGGTGCCTGGAATATCCCTTTAATGTTGTTGGTCTGGTCCTTTTATCCTAAGTTCCTGTGCTAGCTGCCTGTTCCCCTGTGTTCCTGCCCTGCCTGTCCTGTTTCCAGAGGCCCTTCTGCTATACTTCGTTATGTGTGTTTGTATTTTATTTAACTGCCTTCATTAAATATCAATACACTTATTTTTTGCCTTGATTTGAGTGTATATTGGTTTCTTTGCATTCTGGGTTCTACCCAGGGCCGTCTTTAGCGCGGGGCAAACGGGGCAGCTGCCCTGGGCCCAGTTGCTCCTGTGGGGCCCCAGAGCAGCTGCCCTGTGGGCCCCGCAATTTCAGCAGCCCCTATGTACCCGGCCCGCCAACTAAGGGGGCCACCCGGTGACCATGTGTCAGCATGGGCCCGGTCAGGGCGCTGTGATGCTTACACAGCGCAACCGGGCCCCTTCCTGTATCGGCTGGGAGGAAGTGAGTGCCGCACGGGAGGAGGAAGGCAGGGAGTTCTTCAAGATAACTCCCAACTGTCTCAGCCTCCCACCCTCCATAAAAAGGTAAGAACCTGGAGGGTGGCTAAATGTATGTCTGTGTGTGTGTGTGTATGTCAGTATGTGTGTGTATGTCTGTATGACAGACATACTGACATACACACACACACAGATATATACACACACAGACATACTGTGTGTGTGTGTATGTCAGTATGTCTGTGTATGTCAATACGCCTGTCAGTGGATGTGTCTGTGTGTATGTATGTATGTATGTGTCTGTGTGTGTATCAGTATGTCTGAATGTGTCAATATGTTTGCCAGTATATATTTGTGTCAGTGTATGTGTGTGTCAGTATGTATCTGCAAATGTTTTAATATGTCTGGGGGAGGGAGAGGGGCGCAGAGACAGGGCCCAGGGGGCCCAAGAAAATGCTTTGCCCAGGGTCCTATTCATATTATAGACGGCCCAAGTTCTACCCTATAGAGCAGTGATGGCATAACCATGGCAATGCTCCACACGCGTAGGAGGACAGGAGAGCTGCAGCTAGGCACATACTTACCACCAGGGATGGCTGTGTCCCCCCCTTCTTCTCCAAAGGTAAGAAGAAGGGAAGGGGGAATAAAGATTTTATATATATCTTTTTAAATGTATTTTTACCTCCCCCCCACCCCACACACAGCACCCCTACACCCCCCACAAACAGCACCCATTCCCCCATACAAACAGCACCCCTACTCCCCCACACACACGGCACCCCTTCCCCCCCCACACACACACACGGCACCCCTACTCCCCCACACACACAGCACCCCTACTCCCCCACACACACACAAGCACCCCTACTCCCCAAACAGAACACCCCTACTCCCCACACACAGCACCCTACTCCCCACACACACAGCACACCCCTACCTCTCACACAGCCTCCTCCCCCACACACACACACACAGCCCCCCCCCACACAGCACCCCTCCGCACCCAGCAGCCCTCACACACACACAAACACATACACTGCTGTGGCAGAACCAACCTCGCCACTATGCACTGGAGAAGCCTGGTTGCTCGCCTGCTCCCTGTAGACTATGGCCCTGCAGTTCAGACCTGTTATTTTCCCTGCTGAAAGGTTTATTCGTGCCTTTCTGCCAGGGTGTTCGGTAGATTCCATCTACCGAACAAACTACCGAATGATGGACCGCCTGGGAACTAAAGTGTGCCGTTAATTGATGAACGCTGGGTGGTTTTTGTTCGGTTGCCAAACACGTGGCAGCGGCCGCTTTACCTCCCGAACGGCCAGTGTTCAGCGCCCAAACTATGGAACGGAAAACGGACACTTATTGGCGCGAACACCGCTGAGCCGCCAGCCTCCTTACCTTCCCATTCGGTAGCAGAACCGAATGACTGTTCATTTGGTAATTTAACTGGATGAACAGCATCACCCCAGATAGCTAAGCCATGGAGCCTGTTCGTGTAACAAAAGACTATGTGAAAGACTTTGGCTCCATGGCGATTGAACTATATGTATGTGATCTGAGCGTCATTCGGTAGTAATATGTGCTCAGATCTAAGCTATCTGGGGATATGTAGAATGTCTATGTTTTATGTAATAAATGTAACTGTGTGTAATTTTATGTCTTTTACTGAAAATGTGTGTAATGGAGTTTTGCCTCTGTCCTTGGAGATAATTGGATTACTTCCCAATTATCTCCAGGACAGAGAGGAGGGATTGTGATGCATTGTGGGATTGTTGAAATGTGTAAGTCTGTGATTGGTTCTTGTAACCCTTGTGTCCCAGTCTCCCATCTGGTCCCCTAGGGGAATGTCCACCAGGTGGGAGACCTGCATAAAAGCAGGGCAGTTAGCCCCAGTAAACCAGATTCTGCTTGACCCTCAAACCGAAGTGTCGTCTCGTCTTTGGGGGGATTTGCTGTGTGCTGTTAGAGACTGATTGCCAGGAGTGTAAGCCGCTTGGGGGCTTTTCCTGTTCGTCTGCTAACAGCTATTCGTGTGTGTCCAGCTCGGGAGTTTGGAGTGCTACTTGGTATGCAGTTCGGGAGTTTCAAGTATTCCCTTGGTTGCAGTTCGGGAGTTGGTGAATTCGTGGGTTTGCAGTTCGGGAGATTGGTGCTTGCAGTAGCTGTCTGTGCAGCTGAGAAAGGGGAATATCGCCTAAACGGTTTTTAACCGCTTGTATGCAAAATGGTTCGTTACAACTGCACTCCTCAATTCAGTATGTGTGTGTGTATTCAGCAGTCTGTGTGTGTGTCTGCGTGTGTGTATTCAGCGGACACTGTGTGCGTGTAATGTATGTATTGCATTTGTTGGAGATACTAATCAATATAAGCTTCATTGTATCTATTTATATAATTATTTAAAATTTGTATCATTGAACTCTCTGTTGTTGTGTTCTTCTTTTAAAATAAAAGATGTTAGATAGTTTGGACAACTGTAAGAGTAATTTTTTCTAAACTTAAACCTCAGTATTCAGATTTAATTGCCGTGTTGGCACTTTGATGAAAAAAAAGCTGGCATGTATTGGGGTTGGGCACTCTGGCTCAAAAAGGTTCGCCATCACTGCTATAGAGCTTGCTGCACTGGTCAGCACCCCTTCCCGACCAAACCACTGACAGCTATAAATGCAGCACATAGCACCACCTGCTGACCATAACTGTGCACTGCATTGTTTTACTGGTACTGTTCCTTCCTGGTACCAACCTCTATCTTCCAGCGACTCTTCACTTCCAGCATCACCAGAAGAAGCTTGTTGATCTCCCTGGCTGCGTCCCTTGGACATGTGTGGTGAGATATTAGCACAAAGTCCTTGATTGCTTGAGAAGAAATAGAAGGTGCTGTGTTACCATCACTGAGTCTGTTGGAGCCTATTAAAGTGCTATTCTGTGAATATAGTGCATGAAGCAGACAATACATTCACTGTCTGTAAATATACCGCATGAAGCGGACAATCCGTTCACTGTCTGTGAATATACCGCATGAAGCGGACAATCCGTTCACTGTCTGTGAATATACCGCATGAAGCGGACAATCCGTTCACTGTCTGTGAATATACCGCATGAAGCGGACAATACTTTCACTGTCTGAATATACCGCATGAAGCGGACAATCCGTTCACTGTCTGTGAATATACCGCATGAAGCGGACAATCCGTTCACTGTCTGTGAATATACCGCATGAAGGGGACAATACGTTCACTGTCTGTGAATATACCGCATGAAGCGGACAATACGTTCACTGTCTGTGAATATACCGCATGAAGGGGACAATCCGTTCACTGTCTGTGAATATACCGCATGAAGCGGACAATCCGTTCACTGTCTGTGAATATACCGCATGAAGCGGACAATCCGTTCACTGTCTGTGAATATACCGCATGAAGGGGACAATCCGTTCACTGTCTGTGAATATACCGCATGAAGCGGACAATCCGTTCACTGTCTGTGAATATACCGCATGAAGTGGACAATACTTTCACTGTCTGAATATACCGCATGAAGCGGACAATACGTTCACTGTCTGTGAATATACTGCATGAAGTGGACAATACTTTCACTGTCTGTAAATATACCGCATGAAGTGGACAATACGTTCACTGTCTGTGAATATACTGCATGAAGTGGACAATACTTTCACTGTCTGTAAATATACCGCATGAAGTGGACAATACGTTCACTGTCTGTGAATATAATGCATGAAGTGGACAATACGTTCACTGTCTGTGAATATACCGCATGAAGCGGACAATACGTTCACTGTGTGTGATTGATAGATCAGTAATGGACAGCAAACAGCCAATGCCTCAATGTGTGTTACAGATATAGTGGTTACATAGTCTCAGCATATTACAGGCTAGGGATTCTGACATTTACCTGTCTTTGGTGAATGGAAGCGCACAGTAAACGGTTCTCTTGCAAAGACTTCTGGGTGATCTGGATGATCCTCCATATATTGATAGCTGTCAATGACTTTCACCACGTCAGCCCTGCCGGGAATGGCAGTCAGAATTGATATATCACTAAACTCCTTGAACATGTAAATGCTTACTTTATATTCTTAACTCAAACACACAGAAGAAATGAGTGTGAGCTATTCGTCATCTAAGAGTAAGCTATGGAGGCCACTGTGATCACAGATTTCAATGTGGTATGGATCAATTATCTAACTTCTACAATATCTATGGCTTTACAATTTGATATTGATCCAAAAATGGTTTAAACAGCAAACGTGTATGAATAGGTGCCCATTTTTCATGCCACCCTTAAATTCTAAGGTATTTTAACAGCCCATATTTAACACCAAGCTGCATCATAAGCTCATCCTTCAATGTGAGCCACATTAAAAATCCATTCAACACCAAACCACACCAAAACTCAACCTATCATTGCCAAGCTGTACCAAAACCTCATCCTTCAATGACACATCGCAATAGAACCCCATTGTTAAAATTCAAATTGTCGCAGAAATCTACCTTTCAACACCAAGTCACACAATAACGTTACTCCTCAATGCCCCGCTGTACTAGACTCTTAACCCTCAACACCAAGTCACACGATAACGTTACTCCTCATTGCCCCGCTGTACAAGAACCTTAACCCTCAACACCAAGTCACACAATAATTCCTCAATGCCCCACTGTACTAGAACCTTAACCTTCAACACCAAGCCACACAATAACGGTACTCCTCAATGCCTCGCTGTGCAAGAACCCTAACCCTCAACACCAAGCCACACAATAACTTTACTCCTCATTGCCCCGCTGTACTAGAACCTTAACCCTCAACACCAAGTCACACAATAACATTACTCCTCATTGCCCCGCTGTACAAGAACCTTAACCCTCAACACCAAGCCACACAATAACGTTACTCCTCAATGCCTCGCTGTACAAGAACCTTAACCCTCAACACCAAGCCACACAATAACTTTACTCCTCATTGCCCCGCTGTACAAGAACCTTAACCCTCAACACCAAGCCACACAATAACTTTACTCCTCATTGCCCCGCTGTACTAGAACCTTAACCCTCAACACCAAGTCACACAATAACATTACTCCTCATTGCCCCTGCTCAACTTTACTCCTCAGAACCTTAACCCTCAACACCAAGCCCCGCTGTACTAGAACCTTACTCCTCACCCTCAAACAACCAAGCCACACAATAACTTTACTCCTCATTGCCCCGCTGTACTAGAACCTTAACCCTCAACACCAAGCCACACAATAACGTTACTCCTCATTGCCCCGCTGTACTAGAACCTTAACCCTCAACACCAAGTCACACAATAACTTTACTCCTCATTGCCCCGCTGTACTAGAACCTTAACCCTCAACACCAAGTCACACAATAACGTTACTCCTCATTGCCCCGCTGTACTAGAATCTTAACCCTCAACACCAAGTCACACAATAACGTTACTCCTCATTGCCCCGCTGTACTAGAACCTTAACCCTCAACACCAAGTCACACAATAACGTTACTCCTCATTGCCTCGCTGTACTAGAACCTTAACCCTCAACACCAAGTCACACAATAACGTTACTCCTCATTGCCTCGCTGTACTAGAATCTTAACCCTCAACACCAAGTCACACAATAACTTTACTCCTCATTGCCTCGCTGTACTAGAATCTTAACCCTCAACACCAAGTCACAATAACGTTACTCCTCATTGCCCTGCTGAACTAGAATCTTAACCTTCAACACCAAGTCACACAATAACGTTACTCCTCATTGCCCTGCTGAACTAGAATCTTAACCCTCAACACCAAGTCACACAATAACGTTACTCCTCATTGCCCCGCTCGCTACTAGAACCTTAACCCTCAACACCAAGTCACACAATAACGTTACTCCTCATTGCCTCGCTGTACTAGAATCTTAACCCTCAACACCAAGTCACACAATAACTTTACTCCTCATTGCCTCGCTGTACTAGAATCTTAACCCTCAACACCAAGTCACAATAACGTTACTCCTCATTGCCCCGCTGTACTAGAACCTTAACCCTCAACACCAAGTCACACAATAACGTTACTCCTCATTGCCCTGCTGTACTAGAACCTTAACCCTCAACACCAAGTCACACAATAACGTTACTCCTCATTGCCCTGCTGAACTAGAATCTTAACCTTCAACACCAAGTCACACAATAACGTTACTCCTCATTGCCCCGCTGTGCTAGAATCTTAACCCTCAACACCAAGGCACACAATAACATTACTCCTCATTGCCCCACTGTACTAGAACCTTAACCCTCAACACCAAGCCACACAATAACTTTACTCCTCATTGCCCCGCTGTACTAGAACCTTAACCCTCAACACCAAGCCACACAATAACGTTACTCCTCATTGCCCCGCTGTACTAGAATCTTAACCCTCAACACCAAGCCACACAATAACGTTACTCCTCATTGCCCTGCTGTACTAGAACCTTAACCCTTAACACCAAGTCACACAATAACGTTACTCCTCATTGCCCCGCTGTACTAGAATCTTAACCCTCAACACCAAGCCACACAATAACGTTACTCCTCATTGCCCCGCTGTACTAGAATCTTAACCCTCAACACCAAGCCACATTGACGTTACTCCTCATTGCCCCACTGTACTAGAATCTTAACCCTCAACACCAAGCCACACAATAACGTTACTCCTCATTGCCCCGCTGTACTAGAATCTTAACCCTCAACACCAAGCCACATTGACGTTACTCCTCATTGCCCCGCTGTACTAGAATCTTAACCCTCAACACCAAGCCACACAATAACGTTATTCCTCATTGCCCCGCTGTACTAGAACCTTAACCCTCAACACCAAGCTGCACCTGTAACCCACCCTTCAAACAACCTGCAGCAGAATCTCAGCTTTCAATGGCAAGCCACACCACATGCTATAACTCGAAGCCAAATCTGAACCACATTCTTCAATGACAATTCACTACACAACCCCACAATTCAACACAAAGCTTTACTAGAAGCCTACCCAGAAACTACACAGAAACTACACCAGTACTCTGCCCTCCAAAAAGCCAAGCCACACAAGAATCCTACCCTTCAATTGCAAACCAGAACCGAACACAATTCCAATCAGTACACAATATACACATACAGAAATGTGCATGTTTTCACCCAGAAACACAAATGCATTAACACCACACCACACACCCATAATCACACACACATTTCCCTTCATTAGATGCACATACAGGCATGGCTTTACATGTATATGATGTGAAGGGCCATGGGTTTATATATGCCTATACTTCAGTTTTATATATGCACATGGGAGAGTTTTACAAATGCCTGAATAGGAATGGGAGATTTTGTATATGAAGAATTACAGTTGTGCAAAAGTTTGCATACCCTGGCAGAAATTGTGACACTTTGGCATTGATTTTGAAAATATGACTAATCGTGCAAAAAATTTCTTATTCAAGGATCATTTGAAGCCATTTATTATGATATTATTCTGATTTTAAAACAACTATAACAGAAATCACCCAAATAGTCCCAATCTAAAGTTTACATACCCTTGAATGTTTGGCCTTTTTACAGACTGTGAAGAAACTACACCTTTTGTTTCATAACCTCTGATTTTCCTAGTTCGGTATGTAAAACTACCGAACACCAACCACCCCCCTGGCTCATTAACTACAAAGCAGACCGCAAATTAAGTGCTCTCTGTGTGGTCGCCGTTCGTATAGCCGAACGCCACATGCAGAGAAAACAGCGGCAATCTTGTTCTCACGAAAGGAGGCAGCGGGACTTGGTCTAAAATTTTAACTAAAATCAGACACTCGACTTCCTGAACGCTGGTCAACTTCGCAAATACCTGCTTCCTTTCACCGACCAGCCAGGAGAGCGCTATTCATTAGGTTTGTTTCCACGGACTAGAGGAACAAATGCTACCTATGAACTAGTTCATAGATTTGTTTGGTTTTTATATTTTTCTAAATAGACGGGCCGCACAGCTTAATTTCATGGAACTATTTCTGGGCAGGAGCCTCGTGTGCAGTCGGTTAAATTAGGACTTCCACTGAACTCCCGAACCCCTGAACCGATCTGGGTGATTTTTGAATATGTTGGTCCTCCAGATCAGGAATATCAGGGGATATGACTTTTTGGGGGGGTTTCCATGGAGTTTGAGGTACTTTCTGGGTTTGGTGGAAATGTGTGTTAAGTATAGTGCTTGACTCAATTATCTCCCAAGTACAGGGGACGGATTATATTATTGTATGTAGGAGTGTCCTGGAACTGAGAGCCATTGTAAATGCAGAATGTATTTTGTCATTGTCCCCTCTCAGGTCCAGTGGGGAATGCCACTGGAATATGTCAACGTAAACCCTGTACATTTGTAACTGCATATAAACCGGACTGTTACCCTGAATAAACCATTCCTGTTCTACCCTTCATCTGGTTTAGGCTGATGTTTGGGTATCTGTCTGACTTGCTTGGGGAATATACTTGGATGCTGTATTTCATCTGGAGAACGTTCGAATCAACACCCGAACTGCGAGCTATAATCACATAGCCTCTAGTAGTTCGGGAGGAAACAGACGAAGAGGTATCTGCAATAAAAACAATACAATTTTAAAGATGAATGCACAAACACAGTCATTAATAAGAATAGCTGCCATAGCAAACCATGGTTGGACAGTGACCCAAAGGGTCAGTTTTTAAGACTTAGGAGGAACTGCTCAAAACTTGAAGACTTTTAAAAGCAATTCTCTGTTTTAAAAAAAACAATTCGAGAGACTATCCAGAACAAGATCTTAATTCAGTTATCCACAAAATATAGATTCAAAATAGAAATTCCCTTTTGACTTATAAAGACTTATCATTTTTGCTTTTAACACTAAAAATAAAGATGTAAAAAAAAAAATCCATAAACATATTCTACAACAGAAGATGAGTTTTAGTGGAGTGCTGAATTTCATTTAAAAAATGTGTAAGGATGAGAAACGGGTATAATAATAGGAAACCTAACAACCTATTATATACAATGTAACGAACCCTGGTATCGTCTATAGCCGTTCGTCAGTTTCCTCCCGAACGGCCAGAGTATGAGTGATTATAACTCGTGTTCGGGAAATAAAGTAAGCGATTCTCCATATGAAATAACAGCTTCCCAAGTAGATTCTCTCAGTAAAGCAGACAGCTACCCAAACATCAGCGGAAGTCTAGATGAAGGGTGTAACAGAACTGGAGTTTAATGATGTCACACTGGCTTTTATGCAAGTCCCCATACAAGGAGACCTCCCACAGGAACATAAATCATACAGCCAATAATAATACAGGAAAACACTGGGACACTCCCAGTACAAACATATCCCCTACTCTCTACCTGGAGATAATTGAGGCCAATAAATTAATAACTTAATTATCTCCAGGCAGAAAAATTACAATTTCCCCAAACTTTGAAACACACCGTAAAACATATGATATCCCCACAAAAGTCATATCACCTGATCGCCGTGATCTGGGTGACCAACATATCCAAAAATCACCTAGATCAGTTCAGGGGTTTTCTAATTCCATGGAAGTCTTAGGTCTAATTCGTAAAGTCAAGAAAACTGAATAAATGCACTAACGGCTCCCCCTGGCTCATATTAGCGATTGTTCCCCTTGTTCGTGGGAACAAAACTACCAAACAGCGCTCTCCCTGCTGTTCGGGAAAAGGAAGCAGGCGTTCGTACAGTTTTGACCGGTGTTCGGGAAGTCGAGTGTCCGATTTTAGTTCCAGACACTCGACGACAAGTCCCGCTGCCTCCTTTCATGCAAACAAGATGGCCGACCACGTGGCGTTCGGCCGCACAGGGAGAGCACTTAAATGACTGTTCTCTTTGAAGTTAATGAGCCAGGGGGTGCGGTCTGTGTTCGGTAGTTACATCTACCGAATGGAGTTGTATGTGACAAATGAAATAACTTGGTTATTTCTTCACATACAATACATAGAAAAACAATCTGGATTACCCTTATTCTCTAAACATGTTACTAATAATAAAGTAACTAGCCAAAAATCTAAAATCCAAGGCGGGTTGTGTGCCATAAATACTAATAAGGGGATGGGACCTAATGTCCTCCCCACTGGCCCCCACTCCTGAGCGGTGGGTGGGGGCCCTAAATACTAATAAGGGGGGGAACCTAATGTCCTCCCCACTGACCCCCACCCCTGAGCGGCGGGTGGGGGCCCTAAATAAAAATATTACCCCCCCCAGGTGACTAGGGGTCTAAACTTTTCAGTCCCAAAAAAGGCCAAATAAAAAATCCATAATAACCGAAGTCCCGAAGTGCTGAAGTTGCCAAAGTGTTGAAGTGTCGAAGTGCCGAAGTTCCGAGGTTGCAGAAGTTCCGAAGTGTCGAAGTGCTGAATTGCAAAAGTCCCAAATTTCGGATTGCCGAACCGAACCGAAAATTTTCCCCATGCACATGCCTAGTTATTCGTTAATTTTCTCTTTATATTCTGTGCTCCCCTAAAGATTATTCTTGGTTTGTCTGGTAGGCTATTAGCAAGTAGTCTGTCTTTTTTTTTTTAATAAAGGCCAGTGCTTCCTCAGTATTTTCTTGAGTTGTGCATTTTCTTTGTTGTAATCCAGGATAATTGCTGGAAACGTATTTCCTAGGTTTGTTATTTCTGTCTTGTCTTTTTCCTTCAGGAGGTCATTTCGGTCTAAATTTTCCACCTTTAATAATGCATTTTGAACTTCCATAGATTCATACATCTTAGCTAAAAATTTGTCCTTCACAGTCTTTGCCTGTTCCATACATACTTTGTGATCTGTACATTTGTGTTTTAATCTTCTGAATTCATTATATGGGACATTTTTGAGCCATGCTGGTAGGTGACAGCTTTCTTTGAGAATAAAGCTATTCACATCAACCTCTTTAAAGTGCATCTTCGTGTTTATTATACCGGAATCTATATATATTGTTAGGTCAAGAAATTCCACCGATGTTCTGCTGTGGACGGTGTTTAATTTCACCCCTCAGGTATTTTTATTCACATACTCAAAAATTTCGGCAGTTCTTCCGTGTTTCCTTCCCATATGAAGAAGACATTGTCAATATATATTTTGTAATTGTGGATGTTGGTATTCCAAGAGTGTGCATTCCAAATATGGTTCTCTTCCCACTAACCAATAAATAGATTTGCAAAACTTGGGGCAAATTTTGTCCCCATTGCTGTGCCTTTCTTCTGGAGATAAAATTGACTTTCGAACAGGAAATAATTATTCTTGAGTATGAACGCAATACCCTCAATAATGAATGCAATTTGTGAATCTTCTAACTTTCCAATCTTCTTTAATGTGTTCATCACAGAATTACATCCTTGTTCATGCTCGATAGTCGTATATAATGTTACATATGTAGATACTGTGACGAGATCAATCTCTCCACATTGTATTGGAGAAGCCTGCTTGCACGCCTGTTGCCTTTGGATTATGGCCCCATGTTAAAAGGCTTTATTTTCCCCTGCAAAGACATGAAAGCCGGGTCATTTGGTGCTTGCCCTGTTTGAGCGGTGATACCCAAGATAGCTATGCCATGGAGCCCATTCGTATAATGAAAGACTATGGGAAAGACTTTGGCTCCATGGCAATTGAACTGTATGTGAATGTGATGCATACTTTTCAAGTTATGAATAATGTGGAAAAATTGTATTTCTCTGCTTGTTATAATTACATTACCCATTGTGTAAGGTAATTGTATCACAGGCAGAGGGGAGGATTTTGTGTGGGAGTGTCTGAGTGTATTGTATGTGTTCCAAAACCCTGTGGGTGGTACTAATGTGTATATAAGAACAATAAACCCACAGCTCTGACTGTTCACTGCTTGACCCTCAACACGGAGCTTTGTCTCGTTCTTGGGGGGGATTTACTGTATGCTGTTCCAGTTTGACTGCTAGGAGTGTAAACCTATTCGTATGGTTTTTCCTATTCAGCTGTTTACAGCATTCGTATGGTTTCCTGTTCAGCGGATTGGTGTTCTGCAGTAGCTGTGCCTGTGTCTCTGGAAGGGAAGATCTACTAAACGGCAGTTTAACCCTTTTATGCTGAGGATGCCGTTACAATTGGTGGCAGCGGTGGTATCGTTCCTACAGCCAGAAGGACAGCTGCAGGAGACACCATTTCTTTGGATTTTACAAATTGAGGGCAACGCATGTCTGAGTACAGTGACCCTGACAGCATCAGGATGGAACCAGCAGTGGAGTACGATGAGGGTGTCATGGATGACCGAGATGCAGTTCACAAAGGCATCTGGTACCAGGCACTGGGCATTGTGGACTACCAGCGGGGCAAGAGACTCCCCAAGGAAGACCAGCGATTGCAGAAGTGAATAGCCCTGTGGATACCCTTCCTGGGAGAGCAGCCCCTGGAGGAATGGGTGAAGGAATTGGAGCTCCGGGTATGGCAGGGGATTTGGCTGGCTAGAAGCTCTGGTGGTATGGGGCACAGTACCTGCCCTGGACAGCCGAGCATGACAAGTCAGAGGGAGAGGAGTTTGATGGTCCTGGTTTGTTATGGGAGGCTTTTTCAGAGCCTGAGTTTGGGAGCTCTACAAAAACTCGGTTCAGTGATCTCTTGGAGTGGAGGGAGAGCAGGTATGACTGGGACGACACTCATGAGATTGAGCAAGACCTGGTCCACCTAGTGACCCGAGAGATGGAGCTGGAGCAGGGCTACCAAGATCTATTCCACTCCAATGAGAAGGCTCAGCTGGGAAGTGGAGACCCAGATCCAGACCCATTGAGCTGGGCAGATATTGCAGAATGTTACTGGGAAGAACCCCAGGTGGCTGGTGGAGATGGGACCGAGGTCTCT
>OW240920.1:150977227-151023725 GCA_933207985.1 Pelobates cultripes | reverse complement strand
TTACTAGAGTGCTTCTGTGACCTCCAGTATGTAGGAATGACCACTAGATGCCTAACATTTGACTGGCAGAGCACTATTAGTACATCATCAAAGGTTACCCTAACCACTCAGTCTGAAGGCACTTTATCAAACATGGTAAAAAATCCAAAACATCTAAAATGTATTGGAATTCAAAAATATTAAATACCGTGGAGGGGAGGTGATTTAAAAAATCTTTTGGGTCAGAAAGAAATGTATTGGGTGTTCCTGTTAAAAATGTTTGCCCCTGAAGGTTTGAATGTTGATTTTGATCTTTTAAACTTTTTATAAATGTGCATATTCTGTATTGTTTAGAATGTGATACAAGCATACAATTTTTTTTTTTACTTAATTCTTACCCTATATTTACATATGCTCTTTAAAATCTTCATAGAGGGTTTAAAAAAAAAATAGGCATATATTTGTATACAATTTTACAAGAAAAAGGCATCAGATGACACAGATCCTTTTTTTTACATCCCTTTTACCCCTATTTATTATTATTATTATTATTACCTTTGCCTGCACATTTTTTTTTTTATTTTAAATTTACTGTAATATTCTGTGTTTATTCATATTCATTTTTTTACAGTTTGTATCTTTTAGTTATTTATTATTATTTTCTATTAGTCTGCCTGCTCAATAAAATGTGAGTAACATTTGGTATTTTATTATTTCACCATTGGCTTTTATACAATAAGCACTATTATTGTTTCTTTTATATTTCATATGGTCCTTATACCAACAAGATATCCATCTACTACAAAACTTCATATATCCCATAAGTGGGGATTGTACCACTGTATGCCATCCACACTAGAACTAGTCTTATAGCTCTGGAAGACGTGAGTAGGATCATATAGACTTTTTACAAAATAGTACTTGGTATCTGTTGGGATATACTGCGCCATTATTTGCTGTCTTTTTATTTTTTCATACGGATCTCATGAATATCCCATGCCCATACCTTACTGAGGAATACTTCCCCTGACAAGATTGTGATTGACTTCTTATACAAGGTTTTATTTGGACATTTGCTGTTTTTATCAGGCATAGACTCTTTTGGACTTACTTTTTGGACTCCTGATTATTATTATATGTCTTTGCTGCAGGAGGTTTTAATAAAGAAGGTAAAGCAAATATGAAGCCTCCTGTCTTGCTTTAAAATCTTAGTAATAGAGTGCCCCAAAGAGTTAACATGTGATCTCTCTAATATCCATTCTGCGTGTTTCAGCATTACCTCTACCCTCCTAATTAAGATTACTAGCCTCAGACATGAAAGACACTGTATTACCTTGCGTCATGGCGATCATATTTTTATTAATGTTTCTAATAAATACTGAATAAAACATGCAATATGCATGTTTCCTGTTTGATGAATCTGTTTGTATCATTTTTTTATTTTTTTTTTGGTTGGAAGTTTAATTTTATTGTGTTAAATCATTGATGAATTTAAACTGTGTTCATCATAAACACGCAAAAGGCACTTGTGAATTATTTTATTTGCATTAGAGTATTAATTCAAAGCCGAGTTGAACAGTACATGAATAAGACATTAAGTGTCGATTTATACTCTTGTTGTGGGGAGCGAGGGTATTAATATTCCTGAGAGAGGTGGATTAGCAGTTTGTTAGTGTACACATAATATGATGATGATAATTTATTTATAATACAGTCAGTCACAGCTTCAGTTCATAATTAATGGCAGAGATATTAAAGAAAAACTCAACTGTCCAAAAAAACAAAAAACAAAAAAAAAACACTATTTAGTAGATATACCACCAATGAAAACATATATTGATAACTTATTTAACCCCTTCAGGACCAAGGACGGTTCAGGACCGTCATCGTAATTTTTCCATTGCCGACCTGTGACGGTCCTGAACCATCCTAACGGTCTAATGTACTTACCCGATCGCCGTCGTTCCCCCGGCAGCGATCGTCGGTGCTCCCGGTGTGGGGAGACTGCCTGCAACCCAGACAGTCTCCCTGCGGTGGATTAGGACCCCATGGGCCATGTGATCGTTCAACACAGTGATCACATGGTCACAATAGGTGTCCATGTGTCTGCTGGCAGGGCCTGCAGGCAGTCTCCCTGCTAGTGTAAAATAAAAAAATAAAATAAAAGTTAAGGTTAATAAATAAAAAAAAATTTTTTTTATATATATAGACTTATATATATATAAAATATATGTCTATATATCATATATATGTAATGTCATACTAAGTGTATTTTTATATTAATATGTACATATATTATTATAAAATACACTTATAATTAAATTACACACGTGTATATATATGTATTAAGGCAGTTTTGCCTGTATTTGTGGGAGGGGCTTAAATTAATTCACTCCCCTATATAAGGGACACCCCTTACCTGACTCATATCGCTTGAGGTCAGCATCAGAATGATTTCCAATTCCGGGTCATCCAGACGCCATTTTACCTGATTACTCCATGAGGTTTTCTAAGCTGAGCTGTGTCAGGAATCCAGCCACAGGCTTTTCCGGCCTACTACCTTCTTTCTTCAATCTATCGCTGTGGATGGTGTCCAAGTGACTCACAAACCGTAAGTTGACCTACCCATTACGCCAGGCATCAGTCCCACGGCACCATGCAAGGGTCAGGTCCTCACTTTACTGCTGCATTTTGTCTAAGTCTGTTCTAAAACCATTGCATGTTCATGCATATAATTCGTTTAAACCCCCTACTGGTCTTTGGGTGTACTACAGACTTCTTAGACATTATCGCATTTCATGTACAAACCAACGAACCACTGCATCTTTGCCTACACACTGACCCCTACCGGTCATTCGGTGTACTACAGGCTTCTCAGACATTATTGCATTTCATGTACAAACCAGCGAACCACCGCATTTTTCACCTACACACTGACCCCTATTGGTCATTCGGTGTACTACAGGCTTCTTAGGCGTTGTTTGCATTTTCATGTACAAACCAATAAACCACTGCATTTACCCCTACACACTGACCCCTACTGGTCTTTCGGTGGACTACAGGCTTCTTAGACATTATCGCATTTCATGTACAAATCAACGAACCACTGCATTTGCGCCTACACACTGACCCCTACCGGTCATTCTGTGTACTACAGGCTTCTTAGACATTATTGCTTTTCATGTACAAAACAATAAACCACTGCATTTTCCCCTACACACTGACACCTACCAGTCATTCTGTGTACTACAGGCTTCTCAGACATTATTGCATTTTATGTACAAACCAATAAACCACTGCATTTTTCACCTACATACTGACCCCTATCAGTCATTCGGTGTACTACAGGCTTCTTAGACATTATTGCTTTTCGTGTACAAAACAATAAACCACTGCATTTTTACCTACACACTTACACCTACCGGTCATTCAGTGTACTACAGGCTTCTCAGACATTATTGCATTTCATGTACAAACCAACGAACCACGGAATTTTCGCCTACATGCTGACCCCTACCGGTCAATTGGTATACTACAGTCTTCTCAGACTTTATTTCACTTCATAAGCAAACAAACTAACTACAGCATTTTCGCTTTTATACTGACTCCTATCTGTCATATGGTAGGATTAACCCCTTAGGGAAACATGACATGTGTGACATGTCATGATTCCCTTTTATTCCAGAAGTTTGGTCCTTAAGGGGTTAAAGGGTATTTTTACCATACAATCAGCATTTATGACCCCTACTGGTCAACAGCAAAACTGTCTTCACATGTCATATACAATTTACCAGCCAATATAAATTACACATAAGATTGTTTTAACCCCTTAAGGACACAAGACATGTGTGACATGTCATGATTCCCTTTTATTCCAGAAGTTTGGTCCTGAAGGGGTTAAACATAACCATAAACCATAATGAAACTTCAGCACAGGCTCAAATTCAGGTCTACTTCACAATAATTAACATTTCACATCAAGACCAACAGTGGTTCTATCAACACTGCCACCTACAGGTCTGTCAAGTACATTGCCAATTTTCATGGGGTTTTACAAACACCAAAACACTTACACCTATAGGTCAACAGACAAACAACATTTCACATACCAATCAGTATCCAACTACACTGCCACCTATAGGGCAATCGGCAGATCTCCAGTGCACTTGCATTTTGCAACACCATGTTCACTGACCCCTACCATTCAATAAGACATACAACAATTCACATAGCAAGCACTATATCAACATCTGGTATAAATACATATATTATTACACAGTAGCAGACGCGTCTGTATATACGTAACTGGTAATATAGTTCACATACATTTTTCACAGCACGCTGCTCACGCAACAGACTTTCCCCTAGCAAGGGGACATACAACATACAAGGTAGGGACAGACCACATTTTCACTTGTACATACGGCACTTAATGGGTTAAGATTGATACATATTTAACCAGTATGGCTACGATGTTTAATATTTACACATCATGGCACTTTACTTTTCACATATACTGTACGTATTAAGATAAGCTTGGTCTATGTCATATTTCCTTATGCCATATGGTTTTATCCATTCAGGTTACAGTTACTACTAAAAAACCTATACGGATTGTCAGGTTCAATACCATACTACCAGGTACATACACCTGCTCACGTAGTTATCCATCTCTTACCTTCCCTGGAATAGTAATCGTGTACTGACAATTAGGGTTCTAGGGCCCAATAGGTATTACCCCCTTTTTTTCTCTGCATTATGCTTCGGTTAGTGGTCCCGCGAGGCCAACACCCCGCCTCACACTCGGAGGCATACACCCCTCGGGCCACTCGTGAGCTAGCCGCTTCGCATTGTATCATAGAGAGGGCCTCACCTGTCACTCCCCTTCCTATTTTCTGGTTACTGTCACCGAGAGGCCAACATCCTGCCACAATGTTCGGTGGCCACAAAAAATCCCCTCGCGCCAAGCATAGATAGAGCCTCTCAAGCCACTTGGCAACTAGCAGGGCCTCACCAGTCACCAAAAAACACCAAGCCTAATCGTTTCGCCTTACGGCTTAGCTAGCAAGCCAGTACAAGAACCCTGGGTACAAATAACTGCATCTTTATTGTTATTTAAGTATTTCTCCAAAAGATGGTGAAGAATCACCTCTTCCTAGCACCCCGGCTAGAATTGATACACCTTCAAGCGGAGGAGATGTTGCTAGTCCTGCAGCAATCAGATCCTGGACGATCCCACACATTACCACCGACCTAAGGAGGTGACAAATCCCCTACCCTGCTACAGCAAGGAAAGCAGAGTTATTCAAACTCCTCCATACATCAACGGACAACACGGAGGCAGGGAAGGCCCAGCTACATCAACTCAGGTGACACCCAGGCTATGCTAGCCTCACTCATAAACTCATGAGCCAAAAAATTTTTATGACAGACTGGCAATCTCGAGTTGGTCACCACAGCCCTCACAAGGCTGGGCCTCACGTTACTGTACAACCAGCACCAACTGAAACTCGGTTACCTGGTACAATCAATTCTTATGACACACAAGATGTTAACCCTGCACGTATGATCCCAGCACATTGGGGAAGCAAGGCATATATATGTATGATGATGTATCTGTGATGGTCAGATTCAGGGATTCCAGGTAAATCGAGAACTGACCATCTCTTGGATGGGTTGGTATTTGGAATATGTAGAGATGTTTATTTGTGCAGGTACCCATACAGAAGGGGTTCTGTCCCAAACAAATGGACGAGCACTCTCAGGCTCCAGGTACCAGCACCTCTGAACTACCAGAAACGATTGATATGAGTAGTTGCATTGCATATAGACTGTTGCATATATGTTCAAATGGTTCAGGGCACATGACAAACCATGTGGCCCAATACAACTTACAAATAGCGTACTCACCATCTGTACACACCAATGCATTTTCAACACTACTGACTCATCACCCTTCCAGACTTGTAGTAGATTTACTAAAGCTCTGGAGCTTCAAAGAGCTCCCATACAGGTATCATAAACACACCTTCAAGGAATATAGCATGCCCTCACTTACAGTCAGCACAACAAAACCATTGGCTGAAAACACACTCATAGCCAAGATTTGCAGAGTGGTCTTCCAATCTCCACCATTTACAGCATGGCACCAAACACACACATTGGTATTGTCACAAGGAATCTTCCCTTAAACAAAGACTAACCATAAACTTATTGGCACCACACACCTCCGCTACCCCAAGTCTCAACTCCCTTCTTACTATACAAGACCATTGATCTACCTTTACAGCTATCACTCAAGCATGGGTTAAAGCTTGGTTAAGTAAGACCAATATCATCAACGCAGTAAACAGCTACCATCTACCCTACACACTGGCACTTACATGGCATAAATTGGGCAATCCTTTCCCTGCTCAACTTTCGAGCTACAGATTAACCTACTATCGATATTCGCAGATACTATGTGCTGGTTATGATAGCATATCCAGAGGCATTACAGTCATACACTATCTAGAAGACTTCTTGTTGCTCAAAGAAAGCATATTTTTCACTAGAAGCCTCATGGCAGCTTAGTCTGGTTGACCACTTGGGCGTCCCAGTACCCCATAAGAAACAGAAGGCGCAAACACTATCATCACATTACTGGGCATATGACTTGAGTCGGCATCCATACACGCAAGTTACCACAAGACAAATAGGGAACATTCTCAACTAAATCAATCACTACCTCCTGCTTAGTACTTACAACCACAAGGAACTACAATCCCTACCAGGTTCCTTAATTTTGCCATGCCAATCATACCACAAGACCACGCTTTCACATCCAGAGTACTTTCCCCTTTTTTCCACACTTCCAACATGACGATCAGAGGAGGTGCCTAGACACCTCAGCAACAGCAGACCTGCACATGGGGAGGGGGGGATTTCTTAACCACTTGGCATGGTAAAAGCATGTTCCTTCCAGGATTGTCTGACACTTCTCCAACCAGATGGTCAGACGCAGCGTAAACCACGGGTTTGGCAGCGATCTACCAGGAACAATTGCTTTGGGGCTGTTGGCCATGGCATCCAGGTTTGGAAATTTTTCCACCACTTCAGCCCCTGTGGGGGATCTACCCCATTGTAGCAGCTGCTGTGGCATGGGGTAAATCATGGTCAGGGTCATCAATCCGTTGTTACTCAGACAACTAAGCACATATCATATCATCAACAAACGCCACTACTCATCCATAAGTTCATGATGTTTCTGGGGAACTAACTTGGTTGGCCACTTATCACATTTCACTTTCATGTACCAGACGGGGGTATACATCCCTGCCGACAACTGTCTCATTTATATTCCAGGCATGTTCATCATACGCTTCCTACAGCCGCCCATACAGTCACGTCCACTCTTTCGTTCCAGAGACAAAATCATGGATTAGACATGCTCATGCAGCATAGCATGCACTATCCCACCTAGCACTTTCGTCCCATACTTGTAGAACGCATAACACAGCTTTTCACCTGGCTTAAAGAATCTCATTGGAACACGACATAGCTCAACCTGTGTCACAAAATTTCTCTTAAGTTTTGCTTATTTTTGCCACCTTAAACTTAAACTATCTCATGCACCATTAATTATATATTTTACAGGCATTCAACAACACATGATAATCTATGGCCAAAACTACCATAAACTTCATGCTATCATACCAGAAAAGAATATACTCAGAGGTTTTCAGGAATCCATTCCCCCACGTTCCTCTCAGAGATTACCAATAGCCATCCAACTTTTCATCATTATCGGACCTATTAGATCTACAACCATTCAATTATACTACCAAGTCGGCCATTACCAGCTATGCACATTGCCTTTTATACCTTTCTCAGGCCAGAGAATCCACTACCATCACCACCACTCAGACAGATCATTGTCTTCAATGATCCCACGTACGTAAACACATATATCATTACCTATTGGCTCTACCACATTCCGAAATGAGTCAACATGCACCAACAGTAGAGATAACATACTATCCTACCCACAACAAATGGTGTCCACTTTTGGTCCTAGATTCCTACCTTCAAAATCCTTCCAGGAATTAAATACTGTAATGCATTTAGGAAATGTCTGGTTAATTTGTATATATTTGTTGACTGTATTAAATCTTTGATTATTAATTTTTGCCCTCTTTATTTACAGGCCTACCGTATCGTCGGTATCGGCACACCACAACCGACTTGCTCCCTTTACACTATCCTAAGCTTATGCTGGATCCTTACTCCATATACGGCTACTTTGCCCCTTACACAGGTATTAAGGCAGTTTTGCCTGTATTTGTGGGAGGGGCTTAAATTAATTCACTCCCCTATATAAGGGACACCCCTTACCTGACTCATATCGCTTGAGGTCAACATCAGAATGACCCTCCCACCCACTCCTCATTTCAACACTTTCTCTTTTCTTTCCATTTACTTTACTTTCTTACTCCTTGGTGGGCCCTCTTTATTTACAGGCCTACCGTATCGTCGGTATCGGCACACCACAACCGACTTGCTCCCTTTACACTATCCTAAGCTTATGCTGGATCCTTACTCCATATACGGCTATTTTGCCCCTTACACAAATATATATAATATATATAATAACTATATATATTGTATATATATATTATTATAAAATACAAATAATAAGTCATTTAAATTAAATAAAAACATGTAAAAATAATAATAATTTAAAAATATATATATATCTATATGAAATTTTATTCTAACTGTATTTTGATATTAATATATATATATTTATATCAAAATACACTTAGAATAAAATTGTATAAATATCTATGTATATATAAATAAAAATAATACGAAATATACATATGTCCATATACAAAATTACATAGATAATTATATAAATATATACGTAGACTTCAAATATATAAATATGCATATATATTTAAATTCTACATGCGTATTTATGTAATATTTTTACATAATTAAGTAATTTTATTGATTGCAATTTGAGGGACCTGCCTGCCAACCCAGGCCGAAAGTCCAGAGAATTTAATTTGCTAGCACTATATTTTACCCTGTAACTTTCTATGACACCCTAAAACCTGTCATGGGGGGTACTGTTTTATTCAGGAGACTTCGCTGAACACAAATATTAGTGATTCAAAACAGTACAACATATCACAGCGATGATATTGTCAGTATAAGTGACTTTTTTTTGCATTTTTCACACACAAACAGCACTTTTACTGATGATATAATTGTTGTGATATGTTTTCCTGTTTTGAAACACTAATATTTGTGTTCAGCAAAGTCTCCTGAGTATAACAGTACCCCCCATGTACAGGTTTTATAGCGTTTTTGAAAGTTACAGGGTCAAATATTTTTACATTGAAAAAGGCCAGGTTGGTTACGTTGCCTTTGAGAGCATATGGTAGCCCAGGAATGAGAATTACCCCCATGATGGCATACCATTTGCAAAGAAGACAACCCAAGGTATTGCAAATGGGGTATGTCCAGTCTTTTTTAGTAACCACTTGGTCACAAACACTGGCCAAAATTAGCGTTCAATTTAGTTTTTTTACTTTTTCACACACAAACAAATATGAATGCTTACTTTGGCCAGTGTTTTCGACTAAGTGGCTACTAAAAAAGACTGGACATACCCCATATTGAATACCCTGGGTTGTCTACTTAAAAAAAAAATATGTACATGTGGGGTGTTATTCAGAGATTTATGACAGATAATAGTGTTACAATGTCACTATTGATAAATTTTAAAAATGTATGTTTTAAAACCGCAATATCCTACTTGTACCTATAGCCCTATAACATGCAAAAAAAAGCAAAAAAGCACGTAAACACTGGGTATTTTTAAACTCAGGACAAAATTTTTAATCTATTTAGCAGTTTTTTTCATTCGCTTTTGTAAATGAGTAAAAGATTTTTCAAGTAAAAGTCAAAAAACATGTATTTTTTTTTAATTTTTCATCATATTTTTTTTATTTTTTTTAAATTAAAATACATGAGATTATATAAATAATGGTATGTAAAGAAAGCCCCTTTTGTCCTGAAAAAAACAATATATAATTTGTATGGGAACAGTAAATGAGAGCGTGGAAAATTACAGCTAAACACAAACACCACAAAAGTGTAAAAAGAGGCCTGGTCGCAAATGTACAACATCGCAAAAACAGTCCAGTCCTTAAGGGGTTGATTATGCATTAAGGGGTTGATTATGCATTTTTTCATTGTGGATATTGGGGTCAGATGCTGCATATCTTGTCTGAATCTTTACAAGCCTTCCCTTATTCCCCAGCTCAGACTTTCTGTGGCTGTCCAACCACAGACTTCCCAGTGCAGCTCAATGAGAAGTCTTTGCAAGGTAGGTGCTCTGAGCAATTGCTGCCTCTTGAGTTTAGCTCCACTGAGTTAATCAACCAGGAAGTAACAGGACCTGCTGTCTGATTGATAGTCGGGCATGTGTAACCAGGTTGATTTATAAAATTTATAAATTTTTACTAAAATCTGCACTTTTTGTAAAATGAAAAAAAAAGTGCTTTAGATGTCTGATATGTTTCAATAAAAAAAAGAGCTTGGAAGGGCCTGCTGGCCAGCTTCTTGACAAAAGACTACGGACCAAGTCAACGACTGTAAAGACACATATTTTATTCCCCCTGGTTCGGTACTTTCCTTAGAACCGAACGCTAGCTCCCTGGCGGCCATTCGCATGGACCAAAACCACAAATAGACTATTTTCGGCATGAAGACTTTGCGGTTCCCGGTCAGTCCCTCAGCGGCACTTAGCCTCTATTCTATGGAACTATTTTCGGCATGAAGACTTTGCGCTTCCCGGTCGGTCGCAAGCGGCACTTAGCCGTGATTCTATGAAACCGTTTTGGGTATGGGACACTGCGTTCGATCGGTAAAAACTATGACTTCCAGGAAATTCCTGAACCCCTGAACTGATCGGGGTGATTTTTGGATATGTTGGTTACCCAGATCAGGGCTATCAGGGGATGTAACGTTTGTGGGATTTTATGTGTTTTAAGGTATTTGTTTTTTTTTGTAAGAATTAGTGTTTTATGTGTTTGGAGATAATTGAGTTTAGTATAATGCTTGACTCAATTATCTGCCAAGTAAAGGGAAGGCTTATTGTATTGTATATGGGAGTGTCATGCATTGTAACACTGTTATTATTGATCTGTGACTTTGTAACGGAGTTCCCCACAAGGTCCATGTGGGAGTGACCCTTGCATGTGGAGTGTCAGAAAAGGCCAAGTGTGGCACCATTAAAATCATTTCCTCTTCACCCTCAACATAGAGCCTCGTCTCATGTGTGCAGGGGACAGCTACATTTACCCTGGGGATTGCTATATCACTATACTCCCAATGGTCTTACGTGCTCCCAATTTGCACTGTTACAGTCCATAATGAATGCGGCGTTGATGCTCATCTTCCTGTCTGCCCGCACCTCCCACGCCTCACCCTTCTGTCAGTCCCTACATTGGCTTCCTGTAAGGGCTCCATTTAAAATTATGATACTTGCTTTCAAATCTCTATATAATGCTGCTCCCACCTATCTATCCTCCCTAATACACAAGAATGTCCCGTCTAGGCCCTTACTATCTGCTAAAGACTTACGTCTATATTCTATCCGTACTCCCACCTCTGATGCTCACCTTCAAGACTGCTCGAGGGCTGCACCATTCCTGTGGAACTCACTTCCCTCCTATGTTACATGCTCACCCAGTCTCCACTCCTTCAAAAAATCATTAAAATCCCACTTCTTCATAAAAGTGTATCAATTAAACTGTTAATAGCTCTCAACTGATTCCTCTCTTGCAACTGTCACTAGTCTAATACTATCCTTACCTTTTGTGTCAATTTACCCCACTCCCTCTAGCATGTAAGCTCATTGAGCAGGGCCTCAACCCCTCTGTTCCTGTGTGTCCAACTTGTCTGGTTACAACTACATGTCCGTTCGTCCACCCATTGTAAAGTACTGCGGAATTTGATGGCGCTATATAAATAATAACATAATAATAATAATTATAATCACTGGCTCTTATAAGAGCTGTTCCTGCTAGACTCTCTGGAATAAGAGAGGTTCACCCACTGGAAGCTGGATGCTGGTCTTGGGTCCAGGGTGGGAGGAGGACGGCAAGACCCCAACCAAACCGCATGGACCAAAACCACAAATAGACTTCTTTTGGTGTCTGGTGGAGTGCTTGGAGTCCTCAGTGAGCACTAGGAGCATTGATTGGGAGGCACCAGGTTGGGGTGCCAGGCAGTCCGTCACATAGCTCTCACAGCTGCCCTCTGCTGGAGGGGGTCACTCACTCAAGGCTGAAATCGTTTTGCCATCATTTCAAGCTTGTCTTGTTATATTTGCTTTCTACATAAAATGTGTTCTTGTTATGTGTAAAGAGAATTTTACATAACATTTTTGGCAAAAACAGCTGAACTCGAAAAATTCTCCAAGGCAGCTGTTTTCTGTTATTTTGGCGTCAAGTTTAATTTCACATTAAATTGTCCGACAAGTTACACCTTGAGTATTATTGAGTATGTTTGAATATGTAAATACTACTAAATAGAATGTATTAAGGTGTGGTACATATAGCTATAACAGAACTGCCAAGTTTGTCAGATATAAAATTGGGGTGGGGAAGGTGGAGCCAGGCGAGGGGCATGTTCATGATTGCATTATCGTCACAGACAACATGCGCACCACCTGATTTGTACTATGTGATATTGACGGTTGTTTTTACTCACTAACAGAGTCATTTACTAAAATGGTTCAACCAAAACAGTCAAATTGCAGTCAGTAGAACTGCAGAATTTTTCGAATTAATTATTTTTGGCCCGAAATGTGCAGGTTCCTTGACAGTTACTGTTAATCACATGTTCACTGACAGTTAACAAGAAAAAAACAAAAAAACTAAAACCTTTCTAATTGTGCAGCGAGTATTAACTTTTTTGTTAGGTGGAGGTGAGTCATGTTAAAGGAACACTTTAGTGTTAGGAATACAATGTAATTATAGTCCTAAAGTGTTCTTATGCCAGTTGTCCACCCAGGCAATGTAAAGGGTGAAATAACCCTTTATTCACTTACTCGATTCCAGCAGCAATGGCTGTCGGCGCTGGGTCGCACTCCGCCTCCACTGACGTCAACCAATGGGGGGACCAATGCGCAGGCACAGCAAGTGCGTTGCACACATTAAACCTCAATACATTCCATCGGGGTTTCTTTGACGCATTGATGTCAACATGCAGAGCATGTGGACATTCAGTGTTGCTTCACGGAGTCAAACTCTATGAAACTCCTGGAACAACCTCTAGTGACTGTCTGGTAGACAGCCACTGGAGGCAGTGTTAATACTGCAATGTGAAGATTGATGTTTATCTAAAACTGCAATGTTTTAAATTTCAGGACTGAGAGGTACAGCGACATTGCACCCTGACCACGTCAATTAGATGAAGTGGTCTGGGTGCCTGTAGTGTCCCTTTAATGTTGCATTTTAAAAAGTAGCATATAACATAGAAAAAAATTATTTATTTTTTCTTATGACAGACCCCACTCACACACACACACACACACAAAGGGACACAAACACAGATTTTTAAATGAAGGCTAAAACGCGCAGAAAAGAAAATTTGATTATTTTGTCTACATGACAAATTATTAGATGAAAAATGCTAATATTTGATGATCAATTGCATTTTAAATAATCTCTGTGAAGAGCTGTTTAAGAAATATACTGTGTATAAATCAATTCAGCTTTGTATCATCATTGTAGAACTGCAGATTAACAAACTGAATGAGTAAGACATTCACTAGGAAAACGTTACAGCCTGACAATTAGATTAATATATGCAATTCAAATTTAATAAACAAACTACCGAAATGGTTCTTGACATCAGTCCCATCAATTATTTTCCGCAGGATTTGCACTTGGCTTTAATCCCTCTTCCATTTCAATAAAACGCACCAATATCAGATCTTTCTTTCTTACTGACACTTTTATTTATTTATTCCCTTTTGTTTTAAATAACAGAGAGAAAATATGAGTTTATCCTTGGCTGATGGGGGGCTGCAGCATCTGACCTGACTGTCTATTTGTAGCAATAAAGAGACCGTCAGAGCCACACAGAGCTGTCACAATGTAAACAGCTTAAACATTTTTATCTTTTTAAAAACTGAACGTCTCATCTTTACATTCTCAAACAGTCCTCCTTCATCTATCTCCCTGCACATCAATGGGACACCTATTACCCCAACCCCTCAAACTTAATGCCTTGGTGTAATTTCGTCTCAGGTTTTACCCTTTCTCCTCACATCCAGTCGTCTCAAAATCCAATAACTTATACCTTTAAAAAATTGCCTGCATATGCATTTTTCTAACTCAAAATGGAGTTAAGACACTTGTTCGTGCAGTCATCATTTCCCAACTTGACTATTGCAATTCACTGCTCATCGGCCTTCCAAATACTCGCTTTGCCCCTTTTCAGTCTGTAATGAGTCTTGCAGCCAGGATCATTTTCCTGAATGACCACTACTTCCACACATCAGCCCTTTGCCAATCATTACATTGGCTTCCTGTACCCTTCAGAATTCAATTCAATAATCTACAAAACCCTCACTAAGTTTACTCCTCCCTACATTTACTCTTTAGTCAACAAATACATCCCTGTAGCTCGGCAAATTACCTTCTCCTGACATTTGCTCATTTCCACAATGCCAACTCTCATCTGCAGGATTTATCAAGGGCTGCCCTATTACTTTGGAATCCCCTACCTTATGCCTCCAGTCTTTTAGGAGGTCACTGAAAACACACTTCTTTAGGATGGCCTGCCATATTCCTGGGCAACGTTTCTCTCATTTCAGTGCCCTCATCAGTTCCCACGTCTCCATAGCCCAGCACACTCTCCCTCCTGCTACTGTTTGCTTGTTCTACACATCACATTTAGTAGCTTATTTCAACACAGGCATCTTAAACACCAATCCCTCCTTCACTCTAAATGCTGTTATTCCTCTTGTGTGTCTTTACCTCTGCCTCATAGATTGTAAGCTCGCTTCAGCAGGGCCTTCTCCACCTCTTGTCTCTGTAGTATTCTGGATGTCAATTACTTGTTGTTCCCATTCTATAATTGTAAAGCACTGCGGAATATGTTGGCCCTATATAAATGTTAATAATAATAATAATAATAGCAGTTTCAATATTCAAAATGATAATTAGCAGCTTCTGGTATGCCTTTATTGGTGTCTATTTAATCACTCCAAACCAATAAATGGCTTATTGAAAGCCTAAAAACCCTTTAAAAAGACGTACTGTTCTAACAAAATTGAGGCCTTAGTGACTAGCCCCAAACATGTTTTACTGTATGAATGGTTATCATTTAAAAGCACTTGTTATCCTAACACGGCCCCACACGTGTCCAAAACAAGCTGCATTTAGTCAATCAATCCCATGCATCAGTTCATCTAAGGACAAGAGAAAGGGCCCAGGCCATGGTGATATATTATGCTTCTACTCTGGAATTATTACTGCCATAAACACCCAGGTCTTGACTTGAATCTCTAGTGCGCCCTGATCTTTGCTCAGTGCTGGAAATTGAGTTCTTCTCTTTCTACCAAACAGGAGAGAAATATATTTTACAGGAAGATAAGTGTTGGAGATCATTTACTAAAAGTGAAAACAACCTGACTCAGCAGGAAAATAGCAGTAGATCACTTTAGGGGACTGAGTCTAGGACCAGCCGTCCGTAACAGCTATATTTTTTGTATACCAGACTGCACCACGATAGCACAGAGGCCATATCTACACACAGATAATTTAATGTATGAACAGTTGGCAACGTCAAGTAGCTTATTCCTTGAGGAGAACTTTGTGATCTGTATCTTGTTTTAAACTTGTTCATTATTACGTCTATATAATATTTATATTTATTATTCTTTGGAAAATCGACTAAATCAGATTGAAGAACGGGGAAGGAGCCTTACACTTTGCCAATATAGTATGAACTATTCTACCTCGGGTGTTTTGAAATCTCCAGATAGCATTTTTTCCATTAGACGCTGTCTTTTGGAAGTCGGTCACATTACTGAGAAACTGACGTGGGTGCTTCCATCTTGGCTCCCTGTTAATTATTGTTATAAGTTCTGCCTTTTGCACCTGTCAATCATTATAGAGAGAGTAGGAGAAATAGCAACTATGCTTCTGTCTCTGGTCCTCCAATGCGCTGTGCCTTGGCTGTGCCAGGACGGAACTAGATTGTGGTGTCAATTGCTAAATCTTTAATATACATTTCAAAGAAAATGGAGCATGACATGAAAAAAAGGTTAACACAAGTTAGAGGTGATTTTTCAATGCTGTATTCAATAGTGTAATTTTCTGAAAACAATGTTGATTGCTCATATTTAAAGCCTATATGTGGAGACATTTGGATGCAAGGATTTTACAAAAGACTCTCCTAGCTAATACGTATTTGTTGTTGTTTTTTTCAGTCGCTGGGGCACAATTTGTTTACACTGCAAACTCAGTTTAAATCTGCATTCCAGCCTCTGAAAGCTCATCAATTGTAGGGTTCTGTATTCTTCAATACAACACCGAAATCAATACATTTCAAAGGAAGCCGCATGTGTTTCCCACGTGCCCAGTAGTTTTCAAGCTAACATTTGTTTTAGATTTGTTTCTTGAAAAGAGCTGAAAACGAGAGCAAAAGTTTTCTTACATGAATAAAGCATGAATTACAAAAAGATGTAACAATTTGAGAGTTTAAAAAACCTCCCAAATGTCATCAATAAACCTCACTGTTTACATGAAAGGAGGATTAGACAAAATATCCTTTTTGTACGACATACTTAAAAGAAAAATATAGCTATTTGATCCATTGACAACGTGAATGGTGTATTAACGCCACTCTCTAACAATGTCCAGTATTTTTCAGTAGTAAAATACTTCTTGTTCTTTAACCCCTTAAGGACACATGGCATGTGTGACATGTCATGATTCCCTTTTATTCCAGAAGTTTGGTCCTTAAGGGGTTAAGGGAATCTTAAGCAGCATAACCAGTACAGCTTGATGTACTGGTTCTGAGGCTTATAGCCTGTCCATGTAGCCTCAGCCATGTAAACAGTACCTTTTCTTTCAAAAAGGTAAAAAGGTAGTGTTTACATTGCTGTCTAATTCCATTCCTAGTAGCTATTACTTGGATAACCACTAGAGACACTCTGCTTCCTGAATGCTTGGAGACACCGAACGCTCCCTGAAGAGAAGCATTTAATCAATGCATCTCTATTCAGAAGCATTGGATTGGTATTGGATTGGCTGAGATCATCATTATTGATGATCTCAGCCAGCAGAGGTGGGGTGGCTGCAGCGATACCTGTGCACCTGGAGCAATAAGGTAAGTATAATGCTTTATTTTACTTAATTAAGGGGGGCCTAATAATCTAAATAGTTAGTATAACACTCTGATGTTAGGAATACATGTTTTGGTCCCTAATGTTAAAGTGTTCTTTAAGCATAAGTTTAACCCATGTAGATATTAATGACAATTCAACCCATATTTGTGAAAAATATTAAATACGCAACACATGACCACCATACTTATCTTAGATTTTTCTATTGGAAAACAAAAAAACATGCCTTTGACAGCTAGATCCACGTGAATGTACAAAACCTCACACAGTCATCTCATATTCTGAGTAGCAAAACACGTGGCTTATATGTGCTTCATGTGTGGCTCAGTGGGAAAGGGATTTAAAAGTGAAAGAAAATCTCACATTTGTAAACAAACAAAACAAAAAAGAGAACGTAACTGAGAGAAAATAATGCATTTAATAAGCTTGTGTATTATGGCTGATGCGTGGTGTTGCGGAAAAAACAACAACTTTGCATCCTTACCTCCCCCTGCTGACACCAATTTCACGAGGAATAAGAGAATAAGCTAATGGTAAATATGAAGATAGACATTTTTCTTAAATCTCTGCTCAGAGTATTTTTTTTTTTAAATTAAAGAAAATTAAATTCTTACACCTACATAAGATTGTGGCAAGTACTTTTCTCTAAGCTTTTCTCATTCACCTACATAACAAATGACTTAATGTATATGAGTTTCAAAAATGGAAAAGGAACCACACTCAATTCACTTAAGACAGGGTGCTTAGCTGAACCAAGGGCCAGCACAATCCAAGAAGATAATACTGAAGAAGGTAACCCCCAATGGCTTGACAAAGACTCCATTGGGAGTCGAAACGTTGCATGTTCCACATGTTCTAATAAAGGTGCCTGAAGACATTGGAATGCCTGGACCCTTTTTCTAATACTGGTATAAATGTATATAAGTGTGACATCATACATTCTTATGTGCTCTGTGATACAAAACACACAAAGCAACAGTTTCACTATTAACAGAGATCTCAACTTTTTACGGGGATATTCACCAGTGAGAATTGTCAGGTATTTAAAATGTTAGGACAAATAGAGAAATAAGAAAAATTATCAGAGGTACCTATGGTTTCAGTTCAGCCTAAAATTTTAAATTCACTTTGAATATTCAACAGTTCACATTGAATAATTGTGCTTTTGTTCAGTGACTGACAGGGAGATGACCAGAGTAGGATTAAAATCCCGAGGTTGTGGGGCGTGGCCGACCGTCGACGAAGATGGCCGCATGTTAGGTCGGCTCCGGCACCGCAGGCACTAAAAACAGCGGGGGGCGACCACCCACACACATGGGGAATCCCAAACGGGCGCATAGCGCCCACACAAGCAGCGGGAAGGCACCCGCCGAAAAACCGCGGCCGGTATCGCAACTATTTAAAGATTATGCCGGCCGCCCGCCGGATCAGGGGGAGGCAAACATGGCGCCGACGGCGGGAGGGCGCCTCTCCAACCCACCTAGCCCAGCTGTATCAGAGGCATCAGCAGCCCCTGCAGACCAGGATATAAAGGTCCTGCTTCAAAATCTCCCCTCCAAGGCAGACCTCGCCACCATGCTACAGAAGCTGGAATCCTCCTTCCAACACAAGATGGAGGGTCTGGGAGCTGAAATCCGGCAGGTAGGCCTCCGTGTCCAAGACCTAGAGGGAGACAGGGGAAGGCTACAGACCCAAATGACCACCCTGACAGACCGCCTAGAAGCCCATGAAACTCACATGTCACAGCTCCAAAGATCGCTGGATGACATAGACAACAGGGGGCGCAGGAACAACCTCAGAATTAAGGGTCTACCCGAAAAAGAGGCTGAAAACATACCAGCAACACTGCAAGAATTGTTTAATTTACTATTGGAAAAACCACCTTCAACACCGATCCACTTTGACAGAGCACACCGCTCACTCAGACCCAAAGGCAACAACAGGGACGCCCCAAGAGATATCATATGCCGCCTGCACTACTTTGCAGACAAAGACCGAATACTGAAGAAGCTAAGAGATACCACTCCGCCATTACTGTTCCATGGGCACGAGATCCAGATTTATCAAGACCTCTCATGGCTCACCCTCCAGGCAAGGCATCAACTGAAGCCGGTCACAGACCAACTGCGCACTAGAAACATCAAATATCGTTGGGGCTTTCCCCTCGCTCTCATTGTCACGATCAAAGGGACTAACCACATCATAGCAGAACATAAAGACGTGATACCATTCATAAGAGCACTAAATCTCACTGAGGTACGCATAATGGACTGGTATGCCATGGACCCAGCGCAGTCCCTGGCTCAACACCCAGGGGAACACAGACGACGCTCACCTCCCAAGAGACAAAGAAGGGGATCCTCAGACGAGCATGGAAGAAGAGATTTCCCGACAGCGCAGAGGCCGTAAAGGAATCACGACGGCTAGGCCTCCACACAGAGGATTCAAGCAACTAAAGACGACCACACCACACAAACAACCGGGAGGAAAAAAAAAAAAAACTTACATGACACCGCTAACTGCAACAGGCTCCTGATACACCACATCGGACCCCAGCAGAATCACCCCACCACCTCACCACCGCAGAGCGATAACACGAGATGACTCACAGACATTACCGCCGGGGACACGTAAGCGGAGCCTATCAAGTGGACTTTATTTACCTGCCCCTCACAACCACAAAGAGAGGGGGAAAAAAGACACTCACGAACCAGGTCGTATGGTATATGTTTACTGTTAATGTTTTGGGGGGCAGTAGCACTCAGAGACGCAGGCTGCCTGCTGCCCCCCGACTGCACGAAGGGGAGACATAGCTGAGGGCCGCAGGTCCCATCCCCACACACACATACAAAGGTTCATTAGAGAGCGGTGAAATAGCCATCCCATTCCCCTCCCCCCCCTCCCAGGGGAATAAAAAAACAAAAAAAAACACCAATACCTCTGATATCAACTGAGGTCGTAAAGACATACCCACCCGGGAACCTAGCCTACACTCCCCAAACATGACATACCCCATAAAGAAAACTGAACTTAGGTTCAACCCCAGCTCCAAACGAACATGACAATTACAAGTGCCTGCTTGCCCACCGACACACGCACGCCACACACCAACGACACCGCACACACATCCCAGCAGCCACATCAGCTGCACCATCATCGCCACACCACACACTGCCTCAGGACCGGCGACACCTGTTGACACGTCCTCAGTGTCACCTACACCAGTGCAGGTTGGGACTGACCGGCACCTTTACAGAGGCCCTAACACCCCAGCACTACCACCGAACACACACAACCCAGATACACCGTACTCAATAGTAAAGATACGTCCGGACCAACACACCATCCGGATAGAGAACACCCACGCCCCCAGCCACCTCTGGCAGGGTGTAAGACCAGAGTTTTCATTTCTGCTATTCATTTCTGTTTTTCATTACTGTTTATGAATGTTTATGTTTATGTTCATTTTTCAATTGCTAACGGTGTAATTTCCAATTGCAGTAGAGGTTTTTTGCGAAACATCTCCACAGACGAAGACACACCCTAAACCACTGCTGCTGCTGCCCGCGGCTCGGATGGAGGGGGTCCAACCACGGAAAGTGGGAAACAAACCACACAACAAAGTAGGTGCTCACACAAACACACCAACACACCTCTAGAGCCCCACCCCACAAATGGCCCTAAAAATTATCTCACTTAACGTTAAGGGGCTGAACACCCCGAACAAACGCAGGTTACTGTTAAGGGATCTGAAATCACGCAAGACAGACATTGCCCTCATACAAGAAACCCACATACCCAGAACAGCATTAGTAACCCTGAAAGACAGATACTTCCCACAGACCCACGAAGCGAGAGCGCTACACAAACACTCCGGAGTAGCGATATTGGTGCACAAAAATTGCCCACTACAGGTGACAGGGACGTTAGCTGACCCAGAGGGCCGCTACCTCGTACTAACAGGCTCCATACACAATACCAAGATAAGAATCATCAATGTTTATGCGCCCAACATACCAGATCTGAGCTACTGGGACACCCTCACGACAATAATTAACGCTGAAAGGGGGGGGATTACGCTGGTGGGGGGCGACTTCAACGCGGTGCCAAGCCCGGCAATCGACAGAAGTACAAAAACAGGGTCTCCCAGATCCCAAGGGAGGGGGGCACAGGACAAACTACTGCACACATTCCTCACAAACACGCAGCTCCTCGACCCCTGGAGGCTCCAACACCCAGACACACGTGACTATACATACTACTCAGCGCCACACGGCACATACTCGAGAATTGACCACATCTTTCTCAACGGAGTGGGGATGTCCAAGCTTGTGCACACAGACATAGGAAGTATCACTTGGTCGGAACATGCGGACATATCACTCACATTAAACAAACTCAAATACTCCGCCACATGGACCTGGCGCCTTAACACTAGCCTATTGAATAATGACTCAATATGCGACGACACACGTACCCTACTAGCTGAATACTTCACTCAAAACAACACACCCGAAGCGAACCCAGTAGCGCTATGGGCAGCGCACAAAGCGGTCCTGAGAGGACACTTCATTAGAGCAGCAACATATAAAAAGAAACGCAACGCCCAAGCACTAATAGACCTTCAAAACGCTTTGAGAAAAGCGGAACATCAGCACAAACAAAACCCCACACCCGAAAAACTAGCGGAACTTACCGCTCTACGGCACTCAATTAAGGGGATCCTGCTTGAGGGGGTAGCACACTCCATCCAGAGATCTAGACGGCTGTTCTACGAAAAGTCCAACAAAATGGACTCCCTACTAGCCAGAGCACTGCGCCCCCGCAGTGACCACAAACCCATCACGAGACTACGTACACACACCCAGACAATAGCGACGACCCCCCAAGATATCAACAGAGTATTCACAGAGTTTTACTCAAACCTATACGGACAGGCCCACCACCCACAAAACACACCGGAACAACTACGTTCCTCACTACGAACATTCCTCACCAACATCAAGCTACCTCGGATACCAGACATTGACAACATGGCCCTACAAGAACCCATTACCCAACTAGAAGTAGAAACCGCTATAGCGATCCTGAAAGGTAACAAAACCCCAGGCCCGGACGGCTACGAAATAGGGTACTACAAAAAATTTAAAGAAGAACTAGCCCCCCACCTCACTTCCCTATATAACCACTTCATGACTGGAGGCGCACCGGATGCCGATATGGCACTAGCCAACATTACACTCATCCCGAAACCCGGGAAAGACAATGAGCTCGCATCAAACTACAGGCCCATATCACTAATCAACGCGGACCTTAAAATATATGCTAAAATCCTGGCGACCAGGCTGGCGCCGATGCTAACACACTTAATTCACCCGGACCAAGTGGGGTTCATCCCCGGTAGACAATTATATGAAAACACACGTAGGGGGGTGGTGCTCGCATGGTACATGCAAAAGTCTGAACAACCTTCACTGGCCATCTCCCTGGACGCAGAGAAGGCCTTTGACAGGGTGCAATGGCCATATCTGTTTGGTCTACTGGAAGAATGGGGCTTCCCAGGGACCTACATCCAGGCCACGCGAGCCCTCTACACTAACCTGAGAGCCCAAACCCTGATAGCAGGAGCCACAAAGACCCCCTTCCACCTGCATAGCGGTACACGCCAAGGTTGCCCCTTATCACCACTGCTTTTCGCCATCTCCCTGGAACCATTACTACTAGCCATACGCCAACACCCACATATACATGGAATAAAGGTAGCGGGGAAATCCTACAAAGTCTCCGCTTATGCGGACGACGTGCTATTGACCCTTACAGACCCCTTGACATCCATGGAACATCTGACCAAACTCCTAGACAATTACGGATCTCTTGCGGGCTATAAAGTGAATCTGGTCAAATCCATGGCACTACCATTCCACATTCAGACCCAAGACAAAAACACAATATACGATAGATACCGACTCCCCATCACAGCTAATAACATACCCTATCTAGGGGTCAAACTTACTGCACAATACGAACTCCTACACGACACTAACTACTCCCCACTACTTCGCACACTCCAAAGAGACCTAGAGCAATGGACAGACAAACCCATCTCATGGATAGGACGGCTCCACTCAATCAAGATGAATATTCTACCCAGGTTACTATTCATGTTCCAGGCCCTGCCCACACAAGTTAAAAGGAGTGACTTAGCCACACTACAAAAGGCAATAGATAGGTTCATCTGGCAAAAGAAACGACCCAGAATAGCCAGGAAACTCCTGTACAGGCCCAAAGACAGAGGGGGACTGGGACTACCGAACATGTACCTCTACTATTTAGCAGCGCAGATAGCGCAGATAGCATATTGGCACTCCACACCGGACACGCGTCAATGGGTAGAACTTGAAACCTCACTAATGGGGCAAGATCTACCGCAACTCTACCCCTGGCTACACAAGACACATAGAGCAATCCCCAGAGTGACCTGCCCAGTAATAACGAACTCCCTAAGAATCTGGGATCTAACAGCGACTAAATACTCCCTAAGCAGGTTCCCCTCGCCAATGTCTCCAGTATTCAGAAACCGATCTTTCCCACCAGGTATGACAGCGGGCGACTTTAGCGGACTCGAGAGAGCAGGCATCCAGAGGTACTGCCACCTATATAACAATGGCCACATAGTAACATACGACCGACTCAGGGAACAATCCCCTCTTACCACCAAAGATTTCTTCTGCTACCTCCAATTACGTGACTTCGCTAACTCAAAAGAAGTCAAGGAGACGGCCTCTCTCCCGCTCACCTGGTTCGAAAATATATGCTACCAGGAAAAGCACCCCAGTGGACTAATATCTCTACTATACTCCCACCTTAGCGGGGAGGCCAAGGAATGGGGAAAGCTACGATACACGGACCAGTGGGAGACAGACCTTGGGGAGACATTAGAGGGCTCCGACTGGCAGGACATTTGGGAGGCCACGGCCCGATCATCAATATGTGTCACTCTGCAGGAGCAGTCATTTAAAACACTCTTTAGATGGTACACCACACCATTGAAACAATTCCGCATGCGGATCACCCCCACAGACCTGTGCTGGCGCGGCTGCGGGGAACAAGGCACCTATGTACACATGTGGTGGAAGTGCCCCTTAGTACAGACCTACTGGGTGCAAATCATCAAACTAAGCACTAACATATTGCAGAGACCACTGACACCGGACCCCTGGGCCTGCCTCCTATCAAGGCCAACAGACGGCCTCCCACGCCCAGAACAACAACTGTTAAATATGATATACTTAGCAGCCCGTAGAGCACTGGCACAGAAATGGCTATGTCCGGAAATGCCCCCGGTAGCACTGGTAGTAGCAAAAATAAAAGATAATTATCTAATGGATAGATTAACGTCCCTGGTCAGGCACACCACCAAAAAATTTAGTAAAATATGGGATCTATGGGAACAATATCAGGAAAACACAGAGGGTGGACAGGGAGCTAGTACACTCACATAAGGCCAACGATAAAGGGACACACATCGCCCCTCGTCCGAGCCGTGGAGACAGCGATACCAACTCACCGTATAATTAAATACAATGTTGCTAATCAACACTAGATTTTAAATTTTAGACTACCTGTTATGATATGTTTAGCTAACACCTGTACAAAATCACACTAATTGGAGTGACATGTGTGGTCAAGGCAAGACCTCACGGACAAACCACGCAGAGTTACCTCAGCACACCAAAAGATGACAAATTAACCGCTGGCGAGATTAGCGCTGACCATAACCGTGATCCTTGCCTTGACGTGCTCACCCTCACCAGGGTGCAACTGAACCAATTGACAATGCAACGAGGCTTCTGCACAGGCCACTGTACAGGCATGCATGTGCACTGCTGTCCCGACTTCTGTGCAAGCCTAAAGCATTGACACACAGGTATGCACTCCCTCGGCGGCTTTGGCGCAAGCCAGCCAGCTATAACCCATATATGCACCTTTCTCGAGGCTCCGGCACAAGCCCAGCCATCGACACACATGTGCACTTCCTTTTTTTTTATGAAATAAAAAATCTACACAAAAAAAAAAAAATATATACGACACACATGAAGGTGTTGGCTACACATCCTATCTTTATATTGTTTAAAGTTAACACTTAAAGCTGTTTAGTTTTTTATATAAATGTAAAAGCCCTGACAGAAAGGGACCGCAAGGAAGTATTCTGAACAGTTACAATACCATCTAACAATCCATTCTCTTCTTTCTGTATTACTATGTAACTATTGTAAAACGCGAATTTTGGCTTCTGCGTAAGCCCAAGTACTGTTCTCAAGGCTGAATTTTCTGTCATTGAAAATAAAGAATTAAAAAAAAAAAAAAAAAATACATACTGTTACATTTATCACATAGAACATACACATTGTACCTATCCCCAGATAGCTTAGATCTGAGCGCCCATTTCTACCAGATGGCGCTCAGAGCACACACATACAGTTCAATTGCCATGGAGCCAAAGTCTTTCGGTATACGAATGGGCTCCATGGCATGGCTATCTGGGGTAACACTGCTCACATAGGGAAAATAAAAGGTTTTTAATGCAAGGCCATAGTCTAAAGGGAGCAGGCGAGCAACCAGGCTCCTCCAGTGCACAGTGGCGAGGTTGGTTCCGCCACAAATATCCATCCCAGTGCCACCTAGATACAACTTGTAATACTCTGTTATGGCACCTAAGAAAGAAACGACATCTGTCACAGATAAAAAATACATCATTTAATACTTTCTATTCACCTAAAGTTCAAGAAACCTCTAAATCACTATCGAGATGCTCGATTGAAACCAATAAAGATCCCACTGAGATAAATGCAGAGAATTTAACCGAAGAAGATATGTCAATTGTATCTTTCACAGAGGTATCCAATATAGGAGAGTAATTGTCTCAGCAAGCAGAAGCATTTGGTAATATCCAGAATGATTATACACAGAAGCAATCAGAAAATCTTCAGCTAAAATCCGGTACCTAGAAACCAAAGTATCAGACCTTGAATTTAGGTTTAGGGTTTAGATTTAAGTTAAGGGTTGGAGAGAGGCAATCTGCCCCACTCCTTCACTTATACTCCTTCACTTATATGCACCAGAAAGAAGACCACAAAGGTTAAAACGCGTTGTGTTTGGACTACCAGTCTGTATACAAGTGTGTTTTTACACTTGTTTTTTTAGGTATTTTCTAGTAAATCTCTTTTACAATTCCATGATTCTGAAGGACTCTTTATTACTGAGAAAGGAGTGGACCAGGAGTGGGGCAGATTGCCCGAGGAGCACATTAACCAACACCTTTATAGTCAGAGCCTGCTTAATGTGGCTCTGGAAATTGTGAGTGACCCATTACCTTTGATTCTAAATGTTAGCTTTTATGTTTTTGTTTTTTTACAGATTATCCAAGAGACATTGTGTAATGTATGAAAACTGGTTTTAACTCACTGTTTTTTGCTTGTGGTTTGCTTATAATTTGCACCCCATTTTCTTATATATTCTGTTATTCTGTTGTTTATCCCACTGTGAAGCATGGTAGTGGGTAACTGATGTTTTGGGAGGGTGTGGCTCTAAAGGCAATTTGTGAAAATTGATGGCAAGATGAATGCAGCATGATATCAGAAAATACTGCCAGACAATTGGCATTCTTCTCCAAGAAGGCTGTGCATGGGACGTGCTTGGACTTTCCAGCATGACAATGACCCAAAGCACAAGGCTTAGTTGATCCTCCAGTGGTTACAGCATGAAAAAGTGAAGGTTCTGGAGTGGCCATCACAGTCTCCTGACCTCAATATCATAGAGCCACTCTGGGGAGATCTCAAACGTGCGGTTCATGCAAGACGACCAAAGACTTTGCATTACCTGGAGGCATTTTGCCAAGACGAATGGGCAGCTAGGGTACCACCTGCAAGAATTAGGGGCCTCATAGAGAAATATTACAAAACACTGCACGCTGTCATTGATGCTAAAGGGGGCAATATACAGTATTAAGAAATAAGGGTATGCAGACTTTTAAACAGAGATCGTTTCATTTTTTTTCTTTGTGGCCATGTTTTGTTTTATGTCATTCTGTTAACCTACAGTTGAATATAAATCCCATAAGAAATAAAAGACGTGTTTTGCCTGCTCACCCACTTTCTTTAAAATGGTTCATATACCACCAATTCTCCAAGGGTATGCAAACTTTTGAGCACAACTGTAGTTCTATCTGTTTCTGCAATGTCCATTTGATAAATGCGTGAAGTAGTGGTTGAATATATACATTAATTGCACCCCTTCAATGTGCATATAAAGATGGTTTTATATTTATGAAAGCGCACAATGGTGGCAGTAACAAAGAGAGGTTAGTGAGAATTACCCAGACAGAAAAGGAAAGAATGAATCAGAGAGGTAAGTAGACTGAAGTGATACTAAAACTGAGAGCAGTAAGCATAGGGTGACAAAGGGAGATATGTACAGGGGTAAAGAGTTACACTGACAATAGGAGAGTGACAAAAACAAGGTGAGAGTGACACAGAGAGACAAGAGAGAGTGTGAAAGCTGAATCCTAACTCAGAAGACTGGAAAAGGGAGACAGAGTGCGAGAATGGCATTGAGATATGGAAATAAAGGAAGGAAGTAATAAGAAAGGGATTAACTGTGTCAAGGTCTCATTTGCCTTACCCTGGCTCCCACGCTGCCCACCAACATCAGGGCTGCAGGATACACAGTGCCATCTGTTATCCTGGACATGCGGTTCTGACAGCATGGCACTGTGTATCCTGCAGCCCTGATGTTGGGCAACGTGGGAGCCAGGGTAAGGCAAATTAGACCCTGACACAGTTAATCCCTTTCCCACACAGGGTCTCCTGTCCTCCGCAGTATGCCTCAGACCGGGAGATGTGTCCCCTTGGCATGGCGACAGTGCCAAACTGGGCTCCTCACATGAGCGCATGGCCAGATCCTGGTCTCGAATTGGCTGCCTGGTGTCTGTCTGCCATGGCAACTAATTCAAGTTGTTAGTTAGAGCCTCTATGATATTGTATTTGTATAAAATACCATTTTGTGAGACTGCTATTTCTTTTCTTGCGTACAATAAATAACTGTATATCAGTGTTTTTATTAGTATGATAAAGAGGATTGTACTGTACCTATAGATAAAGACATACTGCTCCTTGTAGCTATTTTTCCCCAGCCTTTTACTGTCCAAGTGCATGTACAAATGGGAATTATCATACCTGGAATGGGTTAAAGAAAATCCATGAGATTAAACATCTGGCATAAAACAGTTTTAAGATTTAGGGTTAGAGAGAGGGGTTAATATTTAGGGTTAGAGAGAGGAATTAAGATTTAGGTTTATGGTTAGGGAGAGGTTTAGGGTTAGAGGGAGAGGTTGGGATTCAGGTTTAGAGAGAGGGGTTGCGATTTAGGTTTAGGGTCAGAGAGAGGGGTTGAGATTTAGGTTTAGAGGGAGGGGTTGGGATTTAGGTTTAGGGTCAGAGAGAGGGGTTGAGATTTAGGTTTAGAGGGAGGGGTTGGGATTTAGGTTTAGGGCTAGAGAGAGGGATTAAGATTTAGGTTTATGATTAGAGAGAGAGGTTAAGATTTAGGTTTAGGGTTAGAGGGAGAGGTTGGGGTTTAGGGCTAGAGAGAGGTGTTAAGTTTAAGGTTTAACCCCTCTCTCTAGCTAGGGTTAGACAGAGGGGTTTGGATTTAGGGTTAGGGTTAAAAAGAGGGGATTGAGATTCATGGCTAGGGTTAGAGAGAGGTTTATTTTAAGTTTAGGTTTAGGGCTAGAGAGAGGGGTTAAGAGGGGCTAGAGAGAGGGGTTGAGATTTATGGTTAGGGTTAGAGAGAGGGGTTGAGATTTAGAATTAGGGTTAGAGAGAGGGGTTGAGATTTAGAATTAGGGTTAAGGTGAGGGGTTGATATTTAGGTTTATGGTTAGAGAGAGGGGTTGGGATTTAGGACTATGGTTAGAGGGAGGGGTTAAGATTTAGGTTTAGGGTTAGAGGGAGGGGTTGAGACTTGGGTTTAGGGTTAGAGAGAGGGGATAAGATTTAGGTTTAGGGTTAGAGAGAGGGGTTGGGATTTAGGTTTAAGGCTAGAGAGAGGGGTTGAGATTTAGGTTTATGGTTAGTGAGGGGTTAAGATTTAGGATTAGAGGGAGAGGTTGGGATTTAGGTTTAGGGCTAGAGAGTGGTTGAGATTTAGGATTAGAGAGAGGGGTTAAATTTAAGGTTTAGGGTTAGAGAGAGGGGTTGAGTTTATGGTTAGGGTTAGAGAGAGGGGTTGAGATTTAGGTTTAGGGCTAGAGAGAGGGGTTGATATTTAGGATTATGGTTAGAGAGAGGTTTAGGGTTAGAGGGAGAGGTTTATGGTTAGAGGGAGAGGTTGAGATTTAGGTTTAGAGGGAGGGGTTGGGATTTAGGTTTAGGGCTAGAGAGAGGGATTAAGATTTAGGTTTATGATTAGAGAGAGAGGTTAAGATTTAGGTTTAGGGTTAGAGGGAGAGGTTGGGGTTTAGGGCTAGAGAGAGGGGTTAAGTTTAAGGTTTAACCTCTCTCTAGCTAGGGTTAGACAGAGGGGTTTAGATTTAGGTTTAAGGCAAGAGAAAGGGGTTGAGATTTATGGTTAGGGTTAAAAAGAGGTTTATTTTAAGTTTAGGTTTAGGGCTAGAGAGAGGGGTTAAGAGGGGCTAGAGAGAGGGGTTGAGATTTATGGTTAGGGTTAGAGAGAGGGGTTGAGATTTATGGTTAGGGTTAGAGAGAGGGGTTGAGATTTAGAATTAGGGTTAAGGTGAGGGGTTGATATTTAGGTTTATGGTTAGAGAGAGGGGTTGGGATTTAGGACTATGGTTAGAGGGAGGGGTTAAGATTTAGGTTTAGGGTTAGAGAGAGGGGTTGGGATTTAGGACTATGGTTAGAGAGAAGGGTTAAGATTTAGGTTTAGGGTTAGAGGGAGAAGTTGGGATTTAGGTTTAGGGCTAGAGAGAGGGTTTGAGACTTGGGTTTAGTGTTAGAGAGAGGGGTTGAGATTTAGGATTAGGGTTAGAGAGAGGGGTTAAGATTTAGGTTTATGGTTAGAGGGAGAGGTTAGGATTTAGGTTTAGGGCTAGAGAGAGGAGTTGATATTTAGGTTTAGGGTTAGAGGGAGAGGTTGGGATTTAGGTTTAGGGTTAAAGAGAGGGGTTGAGATTTAGGGTTAGAGAGAGTGGTTGAGATTTAGGGTTAGGGTTAGAGAAAGGGGTTGAGATTTAGGGTTAGAGAAAGGGGTTGAGATTTAGGGTTAGAGAAAGGGGTTAAGATTTAGGTTTAGGGTTAGAGAGAGGGGTTGAGATTTAGGTTTAGGGTTAAAGAGAGGGGCTGAGATTTAGGGTTAGAGAGAGTGGTTGAGATTTAGGGTTAGGGTTAGAGAAAGGGGTTGAGATTTAGGGTTAGAGAAAGGGGTTAAGATTTAGGTTTAGGGTTAGAGAGAGGGGTTGAGATTTAGGTTTAGGGTTAGAGGGAGAGGTTGAGATTTAGGGTTAGGGTTAGAGAGAGGGGTTGAGATTTAGGTTTAGGGTTAAAGGGAGAGGTTGGGATTTGGGTTTAGGGCTAGAGAGGGGTTGAGATTTAGATTTTTGGTTAGAGAGGGGTTGAGATTTAGGTTTAGGGCTAGAGAGAGGGGTTGAGATTTAGGTTTAGGGTTAGAGAGAGGGGTTGAGATTTAGGGTTCGGGTTAGAGGGAGAGGTTTGGATTTAGGTTTAGGGCTAGAGAGAGATTGAAATTTTGGTTTAGGGTTAGAGAAAAGGGTTAAGATTTAGGTTTAGGGTCAGAGGGAGGGATTGAGATTTAGGTTTAGGGTCAGAGAGAGGGGTTTAGATTTAGGTTTAGAGAGAGGGTTAAGATTTATGGCTAGGGTTAGAGAGAGGGTGTGATGAAAGCAACTTCGCCACTGGTTTTTGGAGGGGCCTGTTTGTCAGCCTCCTACCCTGGGAGTATGGGCCCTGTGATAACCCATTTTCAAAAGTGTTGTTTCTGCCCCTTGGACTTTTAACTGGAACAGATTCAAACATGTGGCGGTGGCCATCTTAAAGATTTATAATTTTGGTTGAGGATATATAGTGGATTATTACTGTGAAACAGGGTTGGGATTTTTATGCACATATTTGGTTTGGTACTTACCTGTTAAGTTCCTTTACCAGGGCAGGGATGGCTTCTCCTTTAGAGTCTCGAACTTCTTGGATGACAGATATATCGCAACGTGACAAGATCTGCTTCAAACACAACGAGTGGTCAGATCATGTCTGGGGATTTTGTTAAACATCAGTAAATGAAGTTACCCACCTTTACCAAACTGCTCATCACTTTTCTGTTTGATGCTTTTGCTTCTCCAAAACTTTTGATATTAAAGGCACATATTTTGAAGGCAGCTGCAGTAATTTCAGCAAAGGACAGTAAGAGGAACAGAGTGGGAACCTCCATTTGCAAATTGTAATATAAATGTATCATCCGTTTTTTATTCATAAAGGACCACGAACATCACTATTAACGAGAGTTGTCTGCAGTTCACTACAGTATACTGATAGAGCACTGGGCCATGGGACAATGTAGCAGATACTGTCACCTCAGATACAGGAAACAGACAATAAATAGGCAATCGCACAGTGCAAGGGATACTTCAGGAGGTCAGAAGGGATACAGGATACAGCAGATCTCTGGATAATAACTCAGTGCCAGGTAATTACCCCAGGAGGACAGAGGGATACAGCAGATCTCTGGATAAAAACTCAGTGCCAGGTCCTTCAAGGAGGACAGAAGGATACAGCAGATCTCTGGATAATAACTCAGTGCCAGGTTATTACCCCAGGGGGACAGAGGGATACAGGATACAACAGATCTCTGGATAATAACTCAGTGCCAGGTAATTACCCTAGGAGGACAGAAGGATACAGCAGATCTCTGGATAATAACTCGGTGCCAGGTAATTACCCCAGGGGGACAGAGGGATACAGGATACAGCAGATCTCTGGATAATAACTCAGTGCCAGGTAATTACCCCAGGAGGACAGAAGGATACAGATCTCTGGATAATAACTCAGTGCCAGGTAATTACCCCAGGAGGACAGAAGGATACAGCAGATCTCTGGATAAAAACTCAGTGCCAGGTAATTACCCCAGGAGGACAGAAGGATACAGCAGATCTCTGGATAATAACTCGGTGCCAGGTAATTACCCCAGGGGGACAGAGGGATACAGGATACAGCAGATCTCTGGATAATAACTCAGTGCCAGGTAATTACCCCAGGAGGACAGAAGGATACAGCAGATCTCTGGATAAAAACTCAGTGCCAGGTAATTACCCCAGGAGGACAGAAGGATACAGCAGATCTCTGGATAATAACTCAGTGCCAGGTAATTACCCGAGGAGGGCAGGAAGAGACAAGATAGAGCAGTTCTTAGGGTAATGATACACTGCAGGAGGACAGATAGGTCCAGGATACAACAGATCTTTGTGTCTGTGAATAATTGGGCATTGAGGTGGTTGCTGTGTCAGTGCCCAGTCAGCAGGAAGCTGGTTCTAGAACAGGATTGAATGCTGTTGCAGGGCCAGCTAGCACCAATGGATTTAAACTTAATATAATCACCGGGTTATACTTAAACTGAGAATTCAAGATGATTTTCAAATTTAAGGTGAAAATTGCCAAGCTTGAAACAATCTTTAACGATACTATGTATTCATATCGGCTACTCGGACCTTAAATTGCAAATTTACTTTGAATTCTCACTTTAGTAAATAATCCTGTGAGAATCATATAGACCAACGTATAGCTTCTCCCTTCATAAACACCTCCCAGGTAATGTGTGTGAGTGTGTAACAGAGCTCCACAGCAATAATACTCCCAGTAATGTGTATAACAGAGCTCCACAGCAATAATACTCCCAGTAATGAGTATAACAGAGCCCCACAGCAATAATACTCTCAGTAATGTGTCTGAGTGTATAACAGAGCCCCACAGCAATAATACTCCCAGTAATGTGTCTGAGTGTATAACAGAGCCCCACAGCAATAATACTCCCAGTAATGTGTCTGAGTGTGTAACAGAGCTCCACAGCAATAATACTCTCAGTAATGTGTCTTAGTTTGTAACAGAGCTCCACAGCAATAATACTCCCAGTAATGGGTCTGAGTGTATAACAGAGCTCCACAGCAATAATACTCCCAGTAATGTGTGTAACAGAGCCCCACAGCAATAATACTCTCAGTAATGTGTCTGAGTGTGTAACAGAGCTCCACAGCAATAATACTCCCAGTAATGTGTCTGGGTGTATAACAGAGTTCCAATAATACTCCCAGTAATGTGGCTGTGTGTATAACAGAGCCACACAGCAATAATACTCCCAGTAATGTGTCTGTTACAAGAACTCATTCTATTGTTATAACCTGACTCTTTTCGGTAAAAAACCCTATTATACTGGCTTGCAGACCATACGAATGGATTACACGAACTATTATAAAGCTTCATTCGTCAGTACGAACGATGAACCACCCAGCTTTTGGCGTGTGCCGCCACTTAACCTCGTCACCCCTCGAAGTATTAAATGGCCGACCCCCCTGCAAGCGGAGTGTGCCGTTCATTAACCGCACAAGGCGTTGCCGCCTGCGGTTAACCACAAACTAATTGACGCCTCAGGGGACTCCCCCATTTGTATACCATTCTCCGAAGGGAAACTACCGAAAGACTCACGAATGGGGGACCACCTACGTTCTGGCGTGAGGCACCGATTAAAATGTTCATCTTGCGCTTAACCGCAGGTTAAGTACCTCTTCAGGGCGGTCGACGTTTGTATCCCGAACGGTCGGGACAACCAGACTGATAGCGGGAATTCGTGTGACTGTGTACCCGACCTCCGATCCATAAGTACGGAGTGGAGATCCCGCTGTCCATTGCCAGACCTAAAAACATGGCCGCCATCAGGAGTTCACAATTAAACTGCCGAACAATATTTCTATAGCAGAAACCTCCCGTTCTGTTCGTGGGATCTGTGTGCAATTCGTATGTTGGATGTCCCCAGATCTGACCTACCGAACGATTCATGGAATGAACTATATTGTATATAAAATGCCAAAGTTATGTCCAGGGCCGGACTGGGGAAAAAATTCGGCCCGGGCATTTTTAATTACAGCGGCCCACTGAAAAGGGGGCGGGACCAGATAGGGTGTGTTTTGTCATCCCCAATGACAAGCATGCCCCATCTCAAAGTGAGCATGTTGGTTCAATGCTCTTCCAGGGCATGAGAAAAGGGCCCTGTATTTTATCTGCACAGCGCAAGCAAATTTAATAACATGCTTGCATTGTGTTTGCTTGAAACTTGTCTCAGGGGTTTCCATAATTGGAATACTCACTGTATCCCATTTATGGAGACACTATGTGTTTGCTTAAAGGATATCTAGTGTGTTCATAGGGGATCCTGAGTGTGTATGTCAGAAATGTAGTGTGTGTGTAAGTGGTGCAGCGTCTGTGTGTAGGGGATCTAGTGTGTGTTTGAAGGACTCAGGAGTGCGTATAGGAGATCTAGTGAGTTTGTGAGTGGTGCAGTGTGTTTGGGGGTGCTGTGTGTGTGAGGGGTGTAGTGTGCATTTGTGAGGAGTATAGTGTGTGTGGGAGGGTGCAGTATGTGTGTGGGAGGGTGCTGTGTGTGAGGGCACTGTGCGAGGGTTCTGTGTATTTGAGGGTGCTGTGTATTTGAGGGTGATGTGTGTGTGTGTGTGTGTGCTAGGTTGCTGTATGTGTTAGGGTGCTGTGTCAATGTTAGGGTGCTGGTGTTAGGATGCTGTGTGTGTGTGTGTTAGGGTGCTGTGTCAATGTTAGGGTGCTGGTGTTAGGGTGCTGTGTGTGTTTTAGGGTGCTGTGTGAGTGTTAGGGTGCTATGTGTGTGTTAGGGTGCTGTGTGTGTGTTAGGGTGATGTGTCAATGTTAGGGTGCTGGTATTAGGGTGCTATGTGTGTGTTGGGGTGCTGGTGTTAGGGTGCTGTGTGTGTGTTAGGGTTCTGTGTCAATGTTAGGGTGCTGGTGTTAGGGTGCTGTGTGTGTGTTAGGGTGCTGTGTAATGTTAGGGTGCTGTGTGTGTGTTAGGGTGATGTGTCAATGTTAGGGTGCTGGTGTTAGGGTGCTGTGTCAAGGGTGCTGTGTGTGTTAGGCTTCTGTGTCAATGTTAGGGTGCTGGTGTTAGGGTGCTGTGTGTGTTAGGGTTCTGTGTCAATGTTAGGGTGCTGGTGTTAGGGTGCTGTGTGTGTGTTAGGGTGCTGTGTCAATGTTAGGGTGCTGGTTTTAGGGTGCTGTGTGTGTGTTAGGGTTCTGTGTCAATGTTAGGGTGCTGGTGTTAGGGTGCTGTGTGTGTGTTAGGGTGCAGAGTCAATGTTAGGGTGCTGGTGTTAGGGTGCTGTGTGTGTGTTAGGGTGCTGTGTCAATGTTAGGGTGCTGGTGTTAGGGTGCTGTGTGAGTGTTAGGGTGCTGTGTGTGTGTTAGGGTGCTGTGTCAATGTTAGGGTGCTGGTTTTAGGGTGCTCGGTGTGTGTTAGGGTGCTGTGTCAATGTTAGGGTGCTGGTGTTAGGGTGCTGTGTCAATGTTAGGTTGCTGGTGTTAGGGTGCTGTGTGAGTGTTAGGGTGCTGTGTCAATGTTAGGGTGCTGGTGTTAGGGTGCTGTGTGTGTGTTGGGGTGCTGTGTCAATATTAGGGTGCTGGTGTTAGGGTGCTGGTGTTAGGGTGCTGTGTGAGTGCTATGGTGCTGTGTGTGTGTTAGGGTGCTGTGTCAATGTTAGGGTGCTGTGTCAATGTTAGGGTGCTGTGTCAATGTTAGGGTGCTGGTGTTAGGGTGCTGTGTATGTGTTAGGGTGCTGGGTGTGTTTGCCAGGATTTTGTATTGGGGGAGGCAGGTAAATGGAACTATTAATGTTTTACTAAAAAATAAAAATAAATACATAATAATAAATAATAATAATAAATAATAAAAATAAATACATAATAATAAATAATAATAAATACATAATAATAAATACTAATAATAAATAATAAAAATAAATACATACTAATAAATACTAATAATAAATAATAAAAATAAATACTAATAAGAAATACTAATAATAAATAATAAAAATAAATACATACTAATAAATACTAATAATAAATACATTATATCCCCCCCCACCCCCTCTATTCTTACCTGTAGTCTGGAAGGGTGGGGGGGGTCGTGCTCCTGCCAGCCATCCCTGGTGGTCCTCGTGGTTAGTGAACTCTAGCCCTTTGGGGCTAGAGTTCACTCTCGCGAGACCCGGCCGGTTGCCATAGCAACGGTCCGGATCTCGCGAGAGAAACCCGGCGGAGCTGCAAGTTAGAGCTCCGCCGGGTCCTCTCTCCTGGCGGCTGGCTCCCTCCCTCTCTCCCTGCCGGCGGCCGCGTTTGAGCACATGTGGGCCGGTGAGGGAGATCTTTGATCTCCTCACCGGCCATTCATGGAACACAGCGGGGCCGGCGCTCGGATAGCGCCGGCCCTGCATAGACCGGCAGGGGAGATCCTGGGACCTGCCCTGCCGGCCTCGGCCCATGGCCACCGCGGCCCACCGGGCATTTGCCCGGTGTGCCCGATGGCCAGTCCGGGCCTGGTTATGTCGTTTTACACTGTTTTTCTCGGGCACAATAAAGCATGGTCTTTTGGGACGCTTGGAGATAATTAGATTGTATAACCGTTGGCCTCATTATCTCCAAGCTGGGCGGGTACTAGTTTGAAAGATACATTGTATTGTGATTGGTTGACTGGTTACATTGTACCTGTATCCCATCAGGTCCATATGTCCCTGGACCTGAGGACTTGCATAAATTGCCATGCTTGTGTGTCATTAAACTCAGTTTGTTTTACCCTCAACTCGCAGCCTCGATTCGTGTTGTAGGGATCTGGGAATCCTAGCCTTACCATAGCTAGTGGGATATTCTATATTTACAGGTTTCTACTAATTGGAACCTCGTTCGACTCTCTGACTTCGGGAACCAGGATAGCCAAGCGATCCAACCTCCTGCTAGACCGGAGGCAATCGTAACAATTGGTGGCAGCGGCGGGATCATCCTGGAATTCCTAAGAGAGGTACAGAATGGATGCAGAGCAATTACGACAAGTTGAAAGGCACCACGTTGAAAGATTTACTCGAGAGCCGAGGTGGGAATGCGAGCAACCGACCAAGGAGAGAGTTGATTGCTGACCTAACCGAGATGGATCAGAGCTTCACCATGGCAGAACCCACGATACTACCCAATGATGAAAAGACAAGGATTGTCAGGGGAAAGACTCCCCCTATACGGGCCGAACCCTTCCGTGGAACTAGTGAAACAGCTGATGGCGGAAGCAGAGGCGGATATCGAAAGAACCCGAGCACATGAGCTCCGCATGAAAACCGAACCACCAGCGATGCACACAGCAGCTCCACAGAATTGGCGGGGCAACCGAAGATCCCGTTCGCGGCAGTCAAGCCGTTCGTGGAAAACGAGATGGGGATTGACAAATTTTTAACCGATTTTGAGCGGCAATGTGCCCTGCATCAAATCCCCACAACAGCTTGGCCGCGTATCCTGGCTCTGCAATGGAGGCTTTCAGGACTCTTAGCACCGAGGAAGTGGCTCAATACACGCTCGTCAAAGACACCCTATTAAAGGGCGGTAACCCCCGACACTTACCGCAGGCAATTCCGTGACACCAAAAAGAAAACGAATGATACCCATGCCGAATGGGCACACCGAATGCAGAGAGCAGCTGGATTAACGGGTGTCGAGCAGTCACAGCAGCCGAAGTTCTGGAATTGTTTTTGTTGGAGCATTTTTATGAGGGACTTGAGCAAAAAGACAGAGAATGGTTAAAAGATCGAAGGCCGAGCAATCTCAACGAAGCAGCGAGACTGGCTGATGAACACCAGGACGCTCGGATACAGGACTCTAACAGCTCCCGAACAGTAACTCGCACCGAACCAAGGGACACGTACCGACCAAGCCCATGAACGGAGTTTCGTACGACTGTGCCGGCAGGACCTACTTGGTACGCCGGACCACCCAGCCACTACACCCAGGAGCGCTCCCGAACCACCTGCTACAAATGCAAGCAGCCGTGGCATCTCCTCGAGGAATTACAATACATCCCCCTCGGGAAATAATCGCCCAGCTCGTGCTTTCTGTATTGAACAGGAATGCCCTCTAGAAGAATATCTGGGACCCCTACATGAAGCCAATCCCGTATATGCCGCGAATGACAACCGGCAACACCACAGACAGGAGATATTGCTGGAGGGCCGCCCCACTCAGGGGTTGAGAGACACCGGGGCCATTATCACCCTAGTACAAGGCCAACTGGTCCCAGCACATAAGTGCTCTATGGACACTGTTGCTGTCAGGGTGGCTGGAGGGGACATTTACAAGCTACCCACAGCTCAAGTACATTTGGATTGGGGTGCGGGGAAAGGACTTGTGAGGGTGGGAATTATGGATAATTTGCCAGCTGAGGTTTTACTGGGAAACGACCTGGAACCCATGACTTCTGCTTATGCTCCTTCCTACAACTGGGAGGCGCATCCTGTCACTACCCGGTCGCAAGCCGGAAGGACTCGAGACCCTTCACCAGTGCGGGAGACTCAGATAAGACCAACACCGACTGTGACTCATTACCCTTCACCATTACCCTGGGATAACCCTGCAGCCTTTGAGGCTGAAACTAAAACTGACCAGACCCTTCAGAAGTATAGGGAGAAAGCCGATACAGGGACTGGGGGGGTCAGACCACGAGACATTCGCATGGGAGCAAGGCAGACTATACAGACATACTGAAAAGAAAGGGAACCATAGGAGACAGCTGGTCATTCCACGCAAGTATAGACGACATATACTCCGGGTGGGTCATGATATCCCATTAGCCGGACATTTAGCGGTAACCCGTACCCTCAAACGTATCACCCATACCCTCTTCTTGCCCGGGGTACATGCAGATGTGTGAACATACTGTAACACGTGTGAGGTCTGCCAAAGGGTAGGCAACAGAGGGTCCACCCTAAGGCACACCTCGTGAACATGCCCATTATAGCCGGGTAGCCATCGACCTAGTAGGGCCACTCGCCACCCCCAGCCCATCCGGAAAGAGATATATTCTTACCGTGGTGGACTACGCTACACGCCACCCAGAGGCAGTCCCTCTATCCAATATTCAGGCAGACACCGTAGCTAACACCTTAGTACAGGTTTTCTGTCGGGTAGGATTCCCTCGGGAGATTCTATCTGACAGAGGTACTCAGTTCACTGCTGAACTAACGCAACAGCTATGGCATGTCTGCCAAATAAAATCCCTACTTAGCTCCCCGTATCATCCTCAGACTAATGGGCTATGTGAGAGGTTCAATGGAACCCTCAAACAAATGTTAAAAACCTTCATACCAGGTGGTGGAACAGAGATGTGACACCACCTATGTGATTGGCCCCTGCTCAGGGACAGGGAAGAGACGCATGCTCCACGTGAATATGCTCAAACCCTACCATGAGAGGATAGAGGACGTGGCGGCGATATGCGCTTCAGCCTCTGAGGATCAGGAGAATCTTCCGCTACCTGACTTATTAGAGCGGGAAGATCAGGCAGAGGCCTCCACAGGTGTTCAGCTGGGGGAGCGGCCATGTCCTCAGGAGCATGCCCAGGTACAGGAGTTAATCGCGGCTAAGGGAGCCACTTTCTCCAATTTACCAGGGTACACCCCGCTAGCTACTCACCGAGTTGAGACCCCCGGACAACTACCTATGCGGCAGACCCCATACCGTATCCCAGAAGAGGTCAGGGAACATATGAGGAAGGAAATTGAGGAAATGTTGCAGCTAGGGGTTATTGAACATTCCGATAGCCCTTGGGTATCGCCGGTAGTGCTGGTACCCAAGAAGGACGGCACAACACGCTTTTGTGTAGACTACCGGAGGCTAAATGACAAAACAGTGTCTGATGTCTACCCGATGCCCCGGATAGACGATCTGCTAGACAAAATGGCACGAGGCCAGTACCTTACTACAATAGATTTATGCAAAGGGTACTGGCAGATTCCACTAGCCGAGGATGCCATCCCCAAGTCGGCGTTTGTCACCCCGTTTGGCTTGTATCAGTTTCGCGTCATGCCATTCGAGATGAAAAACGCTCCGGCTACCTTTCAACGGATGGTGGATCAGCTACTGGATGGGTTTCAGGAGTATGCATGTGCATACCTGGATGATATCGCCATCTATAGCCAGACCTGGTCAGACCACCTGCGACATATTGGAGCCATATATATATATTGGAGTATATATATATATATATATATATATATATATATATATATATATATATATGTCACTCAGGACCTGAACTCACATTTCCCATACTGCTGACTCAGGGCGGACACACTACTAACTTACCAAAGTGTGTCCCCCAATATAGACAATCACCCACAAAGAACACTTAAGACAAACAAAGGTGACTGGGAGAAAGAGAAGTTTGGGGTATACTTATAGATCTATAAACCGTGCTCCTCAGAACACCTATAGTCTTAATAAACCGGAGACCTCTTATGGTCTGAAAACCTGTATCTACCTGAGATACCCTGTATCTATCTTAGATACTAACCTGGGTTACCAAAACCCTATAATAAACCGGAGACCTCTTATGGTCTCAAAAACCTGTATCTACTTGAGATACCCTGTATCTATCTTAGATGCTAACCTGGGTTACCAAGAACCCCTATATATTTAGACCAAATGTCTAATAAACCGGAGACCTATTTACAGTCTCAATATAATTAAAGTCCTTACACCTTTCCTATCTAATGGATACAGACTTACTGAACCAAAAGGGGTCATAGACAATCAGCGTCAATAAGACACAAAAAGGCTACTTACCCAATGGCTTTGCTGATCCCACTCCTGACACCAAACTGAAAGGGTTATTGCTGTTCTGGACTCAACTCCCCTCTATTCTCGATTCTCCGGTCACCACATCAATTGACGGTAGTTCTTGTTTAGCAAATAACGACAGACACGAAAGAGTGCTCTAACAAGTTCTCAATGAGTATATTTTCAGGGCTAGCATTTATACACAGTTTGTCACGCAAGCAGTGAGATTTATAGTGTCCTTGTAGTTAATAGTACATACTTGTCTGACATTAAAAAGATAAGCATTTGAATAAAGACGGGACAGGAACATCCTGAGGTCGAGCGAGGTCATACATCCTGTAGAAGGGAGGCCTCTCAAAGCATGTTACAGAATACATCTGCCAAGCTCAGCATAATTATTTCAAACATTATTTTAAAGCATATAAAGCAAAAAGAGTTTAACTATTTAATATCCGTACAGTATTATTATTACATTATACAGCAGGAAGCTGAGCAGAGATTCTGTGGTAATTGTGTAAAGTGTTATTTTATTATTATATCAGTCACTAATAAAGTATTATTATTACATTATACAGCAGGAAGCTGAGCAGAGATTCTGTGGTAATTGTGGAAAGTGTTATTTTATTATTATATCAGTCACTAATAAAGTATTATTATTACTACATTATACAGCAGGAAGCTCAGCAGAGATTCTGTGGTAATTGTGGAAAGTGTTATTTTATTATTATATCAGTCACTAATAAAGTATTATTGTTACATTATACAGCAGGAAGCTGAGCAGAGATTCTGTGGTAATTGTGGAAAGTGTTATTTTATTATTATATCAGTCACTAATAAAGTATTATTATTACTACATTATACAGCAGGAAGCTCAGCAGAGATTCTGTGGTAATTGTGGAAAGTGTTATTTTATTATTATATCAGTCACCAATAAAGTATTATTGTTACATTATACAGCAGGAAGCTGAGCAGAGATTCTGTGGTAATTGTGTAAAGTGGTATTTTATTATTATATCAGTCACCAATAAAGTATTATTATTACATTATACAGCAGGAAGCTGAGCAGAGATTCTGTGGTAATTGTGTAAAGTGTTATTTTATTATTATATCAGTCACCAATAGAGTATTATTGTTACATTATACAGCAGGAAGCTGAGCAGAGATTCTGTGGTAATTGTGGAAAGTGTTATTTTATTATTATATCAGAGTCACCAATAAAGTATTATTGTTACATTATACAGCAGGAAGCTGAGCAGAGATTCTGTGGTAATTGTGTAAAGTGTTATTTTATTATTATATCAGTCACCAATAAAGTATTATTATTACATTATACAGCAGGAAGCTGAGCAGAGATTCTGTGGTAATTGTGTAAAGTGTTATTTTATTATTATATCAGTCACCAATAAAGTATTATTATTACATTATACAGCAGGAAGCTGAGCAGAGATTCTGTGGTAATTGTGGAAAGTGTTATTTTATTATTATATCAGTCACTAATAAAGTATTATTATTACATTATACAGCAGGAAGCTGAGCAGAGATTCTGTGGTAATTGTGGAAAGTGTTATTTTATTATTATATCAGTCACCAATAAAGTATTATTATTACATTATACAGCAGGAAGCTGAGCAGAGATTCTGTGGTAATTGTGGAAAGTGTTATTTTATTATTATATCAGTCACCAATAAAGTATTATTATTACATTATACAGCAGGAAGCTGAGCAGAGATTCTGTGGTAATTGTGGAAAGTGTTATTTTATTATTATATCAGTCACTAATAAAGTATTATTATTACATTATACAGCAGGAAGCTGAGCAGAGATTCTGTGGTAATTGTGTAAAGTGTTATTTTATTATTATATCAGTCACCAATAAAGTATTATTATTACATTATACAGCAGGAAGCTGAGCAGAGATTCTGTGGTAATTGTGGAAAGTGTTATTTTATTATTATATCAGTCACCAATAAAGTATTATTACATTATACAGCAGGAAGCTGAGCAGAGATTCTGTGGTAATTGTGTAAAGTGTTATTTTATTATTATATCAGTCACCAATAAAGTATTATTATTACATTATACAGCAGGAAGCTGAGCAGAGATTCTGTGGTAATTGTGGAAAGTGTTATTTTATTATTATATCAGAGTCACCAATAAAGTATTATTGTTACATTATACAGCAGGAAGCTGAGCAGAGATTCTGTGGTAATTGTGGAAAGTGTTATTTTATTATTATATCAGTCACCAATAAAGTATTATTATTACATTATACAGCAGGAAGCTGAGCAGAGATTCTGTGGTAATTGTGTAAAGTGTTATTTTATTATTATATCAGTCACCAATAAAGTATTATTATTACATTATACAGCAGGAAGCTGAGCAGAGATTCTGTGGTAATTGTGGAAAGTGTTATTTTATTATTATATCAGTCACCAATAAAGTATTATTATTACATTATACAGCTGGAAGCTGAGCAGAGATTCTGTGGTAATTGTGGAAAGTGTTATTTTATTATTATATCAGTCACCAATAAAGTATTATTGTTACATTATACAGCAGGAAGCTGAGCAGAGATTCTGTGGTAATTGTGTAAAGTGTTATTTTATTATTATATCAGTCACCAATAAAGTATTATTGTTACATTATACAGCTGGAAGCTGAGCAGAGATTCTGTGGTAATTGTGTAAAGTGTTATTTTATTATTATATCAGTCACCAATAAAGTATTATTATTACATTATACAGCAGGAAGCTGAGCAGAGATTCTGTGGTAATTGTGGAAAGTGTTATTTTATTATTATATCAGTCACTAATAAAGTATTATTATTACATTATACAGCAGGAAGCTGAGCAGAGATTCTGTGGTAATTGTGGAAAGTGTTATTTTATTATTATATCAGAGTCACCAATAAAGTATTATTGTGACATTATACAGCAGGAAGCTGAGCAGAGATTCTGTGGTAATTGTGTAAAGTGTTATTTTATTATTATATCAGTCACCAATAAAGAATTATTGTTACATTATACAGCAGGAAGCTGAGCAGAGATTCTGTGGTAATTGTGTAAAGTGTTATTTTATTATTATTTCAGTCACTAATAAAGTATTATTATTACATTATACAGCAGGAAGCTGAGCAGAGATTCTGTGGTAATTGTGGAAAGTGTTATTTTATTATTATATCAGTCACTAATAAAGTATTATTATTACATTATACAGGAGGAAGCTGAGCAGAGATTCTGTGGTAATTGTGGAAAGTGTTATTTTATTATTATATCAGAGTCACCAATAAAGTATTATTATTACATTATACAGCTATGGAAGCTGAGCAGAATTCTGTATTGTGGAAGTGTTTATTATTATATCAGAGTCACCAATAAGTATTACATTATACAGCAGGAAGCTAGGTAGAATTCCATGGTATTGTGGAAAGTCTTATTTATTATTATATCAGAGTCAAATAAGTATATTATTACATTAGCAAAACTTCAAACAGATTCTGTGGTAATTGTGGAAAGTGTTATTTTATTATATATCAGTCTAATAAAATATTATTACATTATACAGCAGGAAGCTGAGCAGAGATTCTGTGGTAATTGTGGAAAGTGTTATTTTATTATTATATCAGTCACCATTAAAGTATTATTATTACATTATACAGCAGGAAGCTGAGCAGAGATTCTGTGGTAATTGTGTAAAGTGTTATTTTATTATTATATCAGTCACCAATAAAGTATTATTATTACATTATACAGCAGGAAGCTGAGCAGAGATTCTGTGGTAATTGTGGAAAGTGTTATTTTATTATTATATCAGAGTCACCAATAAAGTATTATTGTTACATTATACAGCAGGAAGCTGAGCAGAGATTCTGTGGTAATTGTGGAAAGTGTTATTTTATTATTATATCAGTCACCAATAAAGTATTATTATTACATTATACAGCAGGAAGCTGAGCAGAGATTCTGTGGTAATTGTGGAAAGTGTTATTTTATTATTATGATCATAATAAAAATTATTATTATTCTTGTGGAAGCTGAGTAAAAATTCTGGTAATTGTGGAAAGTGTTATTTTATTATTATTATAACTCAGTCACCATTAAAGAATATTATTATTACATTATACAGCTGGAAGCTGAGCAGAGATTCTGTGGTAATTGTGGAAAGTGTTATTTTATTATTATATCAGAGTCACCAATAAAGTATTATTATTACATTATACAGCAGGAAGCTGAGCAGAGATTCTGTGGTAATTGTGGAAAGTGTTATTTTATTATTATATCAGTCAACAATAAAGTATTATTATTACATTATACAACAGGAAGCTGAGCAGAGATTCTGTGGTAATTGTGTAAAGTGTTATTTTATTATTATATCAGAGTCACCAATAAAGTATTATTGTTACATTATACAGCAGGAAGCTGAGCAGAGATTCTGTGGTAATTGTGTAAAGTGTTATTTTATTATTATATCAGTCACTAATAAAGTATTATTATTACATTATACAGCAGGAAGCTGAGCAGAGATTCTGTGGTAATTGTGGAAAGTGTTATTTTATTTGTGGTGTTTTTTTATTAAACTCCTGGGATTGTAGAGCAGCTTATTTAATATTCACTTTAATTGATGGTTTTAAGAGATTGATATTGAAGCGCCTTTTATACTTTACTTTTAACGTTTCTTTAATTACAGTTTGTAATAATTAGGGGTTTTGTGTTAACCCCAATGTTGTTATAATTTGACTCCACTAACAGCAAATGATGGAGCCGCCATCTTGGATTCATCGGAAATCGGCCGTAGTAGAAAGAGTTCTGGCCTGTGATTGGTCACTGGATGTTCCACCCTGGAACGCAGGCTCGTGAAACAAACATGGCGCCGCCCTTAGTGTGACGTAAATTATGTGCGACTGCGGTGTTTAAACAGGACCTGGTAGTGAAGGGTAAGAGCAGTGTGAGTATGTAAAAACTGATTGACACAGGGTGTGAGTGAAGGCTGTGTGTGTTTGAGTGAAGGCTCTGTGTGAGTGAAGGCTCTGTGTGAGTGAAGGCTGTGTGTGTTTGAGTGAAGGCTCTGTGTGAGTGAAGGCTCTGTGTGAGTGAAGGCTCTGTGTGAGTGAAGGCTGTGTGTGAGTGAAGGCTGTGTGTGTTTGAGTGAAGGCAGTGTGTGTGAGTGAGTGAAGGCTGTGTGTGTG
>OW240920.1:150919502-150977127 GCA_933207985.1 Pelobates cultripes | reverse complement strand
TGTGTGTGTGTGTGTGTGTGAAGGCTGTGTGAGAGTGAGTGAGTGAAGGCTGTGTGTGTGTGAGTGAGTGAATGAAGGCTGTGTGTGTGAAGGCTGTGTGGGAGAGCGAGTGAAGGCTGTGTGAGTGAGTGATGGTTGTGTAAGAGTGAGTGAAGGCTGCGTGAGGAAAGTGACACTTCCAGAGAAGCATTGAAAAAGTGAACAAGTAAAGGTTGCAGTGGAAACCTGAAAGGGTGAATAAAGAGAGTGAGTGACGGTAGTGGTGTTTATCAAGGGCAGTGTGAGTGAAGTTGGGGGTAGTGGAGAGTGAGTGAATCTTCCAGGGGATGCCTGGGGGAGAGTGAGTGAAGCTTGGAAGGGACATGTGCGGGTGAGTGAGAGAAGCTTTCTGGGGGAATCGTGGGTGAGAGAGAGAGTGAAGCTTGCAGGGAGGATGTGTAGGAACGTGAGCCGGGTACTGTGATAGGATTAACTGAGTGATAAATATTACTTGTTCTCATTGTAGGCCACTAATGTAAGGTGCTGATCATCTAACTGCAAAATGCCGCTGTTGGTGAAATGGCCATTCCCTGCACATCCATGCTTGATAAGGAACATTACAAGTACTGTGGTTATGGGTTTCGTTGGCACCTATAGCTGGTTTTGGACTAGTGAGTTATTGGCAGGTGAAAAGTATTGAAGTATTGTTTATGCATCTCAAGAAAAGTGAGACATCCACGTGTATTTTCCATGATAAATCAATAAGTGGATTACATGGGACTAGTGATTGTTATATGACTAACAATCGGTGAATGCTCAGTGTGTGTGTGTGTATGTATGTTAGTTATCCTGTGGCTGGAGGCACACGCAATATATATGTGTAAATCTGTCAGGCTTTCCCTTTGCACCTTTCCAGCATTCCTACTGGTTGGTTATATGCGTGACCCCCCTGGAGTGGGTGTGGAAAGCATAACAAAGAAGAAGCCAGTATGTGAAAACACATATTCACATGCTTTTTACAGCCAGCAGAGTGGAGCAACTGTCTCATTGAGAGCTTAAAGTGGCACGGTCATGCCGAACTTACCTTCCCCCAATCGATTCCTCTTCTCTCCCTCTCTCAGGATCTGTTCTTCATTTCTTCCTGTCTGCTCTAGTTTTCTTTAAAAATTAAGACACAGTAGGGACTATTTCTCTTATGGAGGCTTCCCTTGCCATGACCAGCGGTTGAGCAAAGTGTGCTTAGTTTCCAGTGGTCAGAGCAATTTTCCCATAATCCTTAGCTTTCCTCCCTGTTCCCACGATGCCTCCTGTAATTTAGACAGAACGCCGACAAAACTGCTGAATTGCATCCTAACCCAATGAGAACAGTTTGTTCATTCGTGTTAGGACGCAATTCGGGAGTTTGTTCGGATCGCAATTTCTTTCGAAGGAATGAAACTCAGATCCTATTCGTGCTGTGGCTGCATCTTGCAGCCGCTTAGTAGATAGCTCCCTAATTCCCACGGTATTAGGGAGCTATCTTGCAGCCGCTTAGTAGATAGCTCCCTAATTCCCACGGTATTAGGGAGCTATCTACCAAAAGGCTGAAAGACCTAAATAGAAAGACCTAAATAGACAAGATTACTTAGTATTAGTAAATTCAGCCCCTATTCGCTATACCGCGAGGAGGGGCATGTCTACTAAGCAGTGAGCAGCGGTGGCTACTCACTGTACAAAAAAAACCCAAAAAAAAACATATTGCCCCCACCCCTGAGCGGCGGGTGGGGGTCCTAAATAAGAATTGAGGGGGGACCTACTGTCCTCCTCCCTGGCCCCCACCCCTGCGCGGTGGGTGGGGGCCAGAAATCACAATGGAGGGGGGGGGAATCTACTGTCCTCCCTCCGGCCCCCACCCCAGGGCAGCAGCTGGGGCCCCTAAATGGCAAATTCCCCCCCCCCCTCAAAGATGACTAGGGGTCCCTAGTCACCTACCCTTCCACCTAAATAAAATCTACCCCCTCACCATAAAAATAGTGAAGGGGGAATAAAATAACTAACCTGTAAAGAAAAATAACACTTACCATTTGATGGCTTCTTCTAAAATCTTCATTTTTCAGCCCTAAAAAAGGCCCCCCCCCAAAAAAATACCCGTCAAACTTAAAATAAAATAAAAAAACCTGAGCGCAAAAAAAAAAACCTGACACTAAAAAATAATTAATCCATCTTCACCCATGGAGGGCTCCGCGCAGACTGAGCTCTGCAAGGCGGGGAAGGCTTATAAAGCCTTGCCCCGCCCTGCAATTAGGCTAAGAACAACCTGGTTGGTTTAAGCCAATCAGAGTGCTCTGTGTCATTTTACACAGCGTGGGAAAGTTCTTTGGAAGCTGTGGCTGAAAGAACTATTTGGTACCATGGGAATTAGGGAGCTATCTACTAAGCGGCTGCAAGATGCAGCCACAGCACGAATATAATCGGAGTTTCATTCATTCAAACTGTTCTCATTGTGTTAGGATGCAATTCGGCAGTTTTGCCGGCTTTCTGTCTAAATGACAGGACGTTCAGCAATACTGATAGGAGGCATCGTGGGAACAGGGAGGAAAGCTAAGGATTATGGGAAAATTGCTCCGACCACCGGAAACGAAGCACACTTTGATCCTCCACTGGTCACCGCTAGTCATGGCAATGGAAGCCTCCATAAGACACATAGTCCCTACTTTGTCTTAATTTTTAAAGAAAATTAGAGCAGACAGGAAGAAATGAAGAACAAATCCTGAGAGAGGGAGAGAAGAGGAATCGATTGGGGAAAGGTAAGTTCGGCATGACAGTGCCGCTTTAAGAAGCAGGCCTTTCCCCACACCTGTTAATTATGACTTTAGCATAGGCCACTAAAGCACAGAATTGACTGACAGAATTGACATCACTCTGTTTAGATGGGGGCTATGATGCCACCTTATTGGCATCTTGGAGGAGGACTACAATGCTTGAAGAAATGGCCCAAACAGTGCATATGAAACCAGAGCATGGCCACAGTATCGGTGCAGGCATGGCAGTGCTGTTTGTGAGATGAGTCAAAGTATTTTATTAAAACACTGTTTTTGATTGTAATTAGTGTTCCTAACATGCTCTCACACATCCTACATGAAAAAATTTATTTAATTTTCAATCAGATCTTACAGCTCAGTGTATTTAATTTAGAAGTTCTTATATTTTGCTCTGTTAATTGAACTTTAATCACACACAGGAGGCTAATACAGGATCTAGCAGGCAAACAAAGCAAGAAATAAATTCTAGCTAAAACACATTGTTCAATAAAGGAGCTAAAAATTTTAGATTCTTTTCAGGAAGAGTGTAGGGAGGCTGTGTGATGCCCAGCCAAAGGATTTGTGGCAAGGCTGCAAAAAAAAGTAATTTAAAATGTAATTGAACAGTGGAATGTCAGGGGCTTGTTTTGTAGATCGACTTATTTAAAGGGACTCTGTAGTCACCATAACAACTTTAGCTTAATGAAGCAGTTTTGGTGTATAGAACATGCCCCTGCAATCTTACTGCTCAAATCTCTGCCATTTATGGGTTAAATCACTTTGTTTATGTAGCCCTAGTCACACCTCTTTGCATGTGACTTACATAGCCTTCCTAAACACTTCCTGTAAAGAGTCATCTAATGTTTACACTTCCTTTATTGCAAATTCTGCTTACTTTAGAATGTCTTATCTGCTGCTCTGTTAATAGCTTTCTAGACTCTGCAGAATACTCATGTATGTAATCCAATTTAAATTTACATAGCAGTGGATAAAGGCTTTTAAAGTAAGCTACTTTTAATTGAAAATGAAACATTTTTTGTCCATGCAGGTTGTGTGAGTCACAGCCAGGGGAAGTGTGGCTAGAACTTCATAAACAGACAAAAAAGCAATTTAACTCGTAAATGGCAGTGAATTGAGCAGTCAAAATTCAGAGGCTTAATTTATACACCAAGATTTTGTGAATATAGTGTCCCTTTAAGCTAAAATTTTTTGGTGCTTAGTGTGTCCCTTGAAACTCCAACTAGGGAGAGAAATTATTTGCTGAGACCTACATTCCTGTCTCCCCTTTTTTTTTCCTCAGAGTACATGAATCATTTGAATGTGCACAATAAAGAAGTCCTTTATGAACTGATTGAAAGACGTAATCCACACACTCCACTGATCACCATCTCAAACCACCAGTCCTGCATGGATGATCCACACCTTTGGGGTAGGAACGCATAAGATTAGTACTACAGCCTAATTTACACAATGCCAGTGACATGCCTCAGAAAGCAATTTGACCCGTTTTGCACAATTCCAATGCCAGTGTTTCCTCTTTACATGTGCTTCATATTACCAGGTTTTGACCACAGTAGTTCCAGACACCTGGTTAATTATCTGCCATTCTGGTTCACTTAGAGAATATCTTGGATAGAATATCATTTTGGGTGTAGGGAACAGTTTTACAAGTGTTTACAACCTTTTTATAAAAGGAACGCTCCAGGCCCCATAACAACTTAATGTCAATGACGTCATTATGGAGTCTGACCCTGGGTGCCATCTTTCTGAAACATTTTAATCCTGAAGTTGTCTCCAGGGAGCCCTTCTGCCTCCTCCTCAAAACAGCTTTAACCCCATATTGCAAGACAGCGCTCAGGACCACTAGACCCCATAACAGCTTCATTGTTGTGGAGCCCAGAGTGTTCCTTCAAAGACATGGAGGCTCATTATGTTAAGGGAACACCCACAGCACGCGGTAGTGGGTTATGAAGCAGGAGTCCCCTGGCTGATGTAGTGTGAGGATTTGTGAACTTTTCTCATCTGTAACACTTGCACCCCCAATGTAAGTTGTCGGACCATTTTAGCATATTTTTCTTATCTGGGGTCTGCTGAGTGCCACGCCAAGCCTCTCCCCTTCAGCTCTGGAGAGATGGAAGCTCCTGCTAGGAGCTAAGCCTGGCACTGCAGGGCAAACTCATTGGCTGGGCCTCAGCTAATTGCTCTCAGCCATTCTAAACCATGCACCTGCGTGCTTCACTCAGGCAGAGAGCTTCATGGCTCAGAGGCAGGAGTGGCACCCCACAGTTCTCGGGTAAGAAGTAAAACTATTCTAAATCTCTGACTCTGGCCTGTAGTGAATTGTAAAGTTATAAGGTTGCAGGGTCAGGCTCCATTGTAATAATCGGCCATTGTCTCCTGCGACCTGGTTAAGCCAGTGGTCGGTGATGAGGGTAAACTCTTCTCCATACAAATAAGGAGTCAGCTTCTTTAGCACCCAGTCCAGCGCAAAGCATTCTTTCTCCACTGCCGCATAGCTCACTTCTCTTGGTAATAGTTTTCGGCTAAGATATGCAACAGGGTTCTCTACTCAATCCTCTCCGACTTGGCTCAAAACTGCCCCCAGTCCAAATATGGAAGTGTCTGTGTGCACAAGAAAACATTTGTTAGGGACTGGGGCAGCCAAGACAGGAGTGTTAATTAACACTTGTCTGAGGGACTGGAAAGCGGCTTCACAGGCTGGAGACCACAGGACCTGCCTAGGTAAATTCTTCTTGGTCAGGTCCGTCAGGGGTTTAGCTACTGTACTGTAATTGGGGACAAAGCGCCTATAATACCCTCCGGTCTCAAAGAAGGCCAATACATGACTCTTGGTGCCTGGTGTGGGCCAGTTTGCTACGGCCTCAATCTTAGCAGGCGCTGGTCGTTGTTTCCCACACCACTTCCGGTGTCCCAAGTATTGGACTTCTGCCATCTCAATATGGCACTTGTCTGGTTTCAGAGCCAGGCCCGCGGCCCGGATCTTATCCAGTACCATCCCTATGTGAACCAAGTGTTCCTTGATCTGTGTCATCTGTAGTGGGGGCACATACTGCAGCTATATCCTCCTGCCTTCCCTGGTACTCTTTCAACATATTGATGTGAAATTACCTTTGAATCCTTTCATCAGCGCAGCTGGCAACTTCATAAGTTGTGTCACAGAGTTGCTCTATCACTTGATCGGGGCCTTGCCAAGCTGCCTGCAGTTTATCCTGTCTGACTGGCTTTAATACTAAAACCTGTCCTAACTGGATCGTACGCTGTCGGGCACCCCGATCGTACCAGGCTTTCTGGCGCCCCTGAGCCGCCTGGAGGTTTTCCTTTACGATCCTGGCCAACTGATCCATGCGGTCTCGGTGCTCCAGCACATAGGGCACGATGGAGGTTCCCTCATGTTCCGTTTCCCCTCCCAGTGTTCCCTAATGAGATCAAGGGGGCCTTGTGCCCTTCTCCCATATAGTAACTCAATGGGGGAAAATCCTGTGGATTCCTGTGGCACCTCCTGGTATGCGAATAACAGGTGAGGCAGGAACCTCTCCCAGTTTCTGCAAGCGTCAGTAAAGGTTCTCAACATCTGTTTGAGAGTACCATTAAAAACGCTCACAGAGACTGTTAATCTGGGGGTGGTATGGTGAGCTTAATAGAGTTGTTGGGTCAGTTCAGCGATGAACTGGGTCCCCTGGTCTGAGAGGATTTCCTTGGGAAACCCTACCCTGGCGAATACCTTTACCAGTGCATCTGCCACGGTTTCTACATGAATATTTGTGAGGGCCCCTGCCTCGGGGTAGCGGGTGGCGTTGTCCACCACGGTAAGAATATATTTCTTCCCGGATGGACTGGGTCTATTTAGGGGTTCAACAAGGTCAACTGCTATGCGGCTAAAGGGCTCCTCGTTAATGGGCATGGACAGCAGTTTGGCCTTGGAATGATCTCCCCCCCCCTCCCTTTTTCCTACCAGTTGACAAGTGTCACAGGTTTTACAGTATCGTCGCACGTCCCCATGGATTCCTGGCCAAAAAAAGTTCTAGGTTACCCTGTGGGACATGCGGCATACTCCTAGATGTCTTGCAAAGGGGACATTGTGCCCAATCAGTAGAAGCTCCATCCGGTATTTCCTGGGAACTACCAGCTGACTCTCCTGGGATGGGGCAGTACCTCTCCTGGACGTGTCAGTTAACCCCTTAAGGACCAAACTTCTGGAATAAAAGGGAATATATAGCCTATCCTGCTCCCACAAAAAAAATTCCCGTTCCAATCCCCCTTTGTTAGTTTCTGCCGTAGCCCTATACTAATGCAACGTAAGATCCTCCAAGGGTTCAAAAACTCCTCTGGGGTATCCCAGCCTAACTGGATCGGAGCTATAGATACAGTCAGGGGTTTGTCTCTTACCTGGGTCTCCGGAAACAGTGGGCCAGCCTCCACAGTTCGGGCTTGCAAGCGGGTGGTTACGGGTTGAGCTTCAGCGGGTTCTCTGGGCACATAAGCAGAAGTTAAGAGACCCAAATCATTCCCTAGCAACACTTCAGCGGGTAAGTCTTTCATGATCCCCACGGCCAGTACTGACTCCCCAATCCAGGTGAACGCCGGCGGTGGATAACTGATACCAGCTACCCGGACTGCCACGGTTTGTCCAGTGTGTTCATTTTCCCAGACCTGATGGCGTTGTACCAAATTCAGGGTAGCTCCAGTATCTCGTAGTCCCTTGGCATCCTGTCCATTCACCAGGACTATTTGTCGGTGTTGCTGATGGTTGTCCTGGGTGGCTGCCTGAATGGGGTGAATGGAGCCTCATGAAGAACCTTACAGTATTCATCAGAATGTGGCTCCGTCTCCAGGCAATGAGTGACCGGGGCTGTGGGACGGGGTGTTACATTGTTGAGGAGGCTCCAACGGGCAATCACTGCGGAGGTATCCAATCTGCTGGCACCTGTAGCATCTGGGCCCGGTTCTCGTGGTGCTGGCTGAGGTCTGGGGGGCCCTGTAAGGGGTAGGGTGAGAGGGTATGGTGGTCCGAATCTCCAGCCGAGGGGGTGGTCTTACTGTGGGTGGCTCAGTCTTACGAGTGTCAGTGTATTCGTCAGCGAGGCGAGCCGCCTCAGGTAGGGTAAGGGGTCGCCTTTCACAGACCCACTCTTAGAGGTTGGGTGACATTGTGCTGAAAAAGTGCTCCAATAGAAATAACTGCAGGACATCCTTTCCCGAGACAGCCTGGCAACCGGTCACCCAATTGGGCGCTGTTCTATGTAGGGGGCAGGTCCATTTGGTGTAAGAGTTGCTCCCCTGCTTTTAAGACTCTCTGAATCGCCGGCAGTACGCCTCAGGGGTGACAGTGTACCTGGCGAGTAATGCCTCCTTGACAAGAAGCTAAATCTCCTCGTCAGGGATAGCCCGGAACGCCTCTGCAGCTTTCCCTGATAATTTCCCAGCCAAAATGGTGACCCATTTTTCGGTGGGTACCCTGTGTAAAGCGCATTGTCTTTCGAAGTCAGCAAGGTACCCATCTATTTCCCCTTCTGTCTCCTGGAAACTTTTAAAGCAGCAAAGGGTACCATCTTTCTTTCCATTAAAAATGCAATTATCTTTGCAGGTATGTCTTCCCGTCGTTGAAACTCCGCCAACCGTAGCTGATACTGACGCTTCTCTCTGGCTTCAGTATCTGCGGCGGCTATCACTTGGGTAATGTCTGCAGGGTAGTTTGACCAATACAATGCCAACCGTAACCGAACAGAGAGTAGCAATTCATCCTCCTCGTTTGAGACAACTGGTTTGGGTAAAATGTCTGTTCGGTTCATTTCCAACAGTTTGGCTATTAGTTCCCTTTTCTTTCGGTTATTTGTCGTTCGGCCGCAGCTATCCAACAGATCTTTTAAAGTAGATCTTTTCAGTTGTCTGTACCAATTCTCCATCCACTCCTTCCGTCTTTAGATCCGGTTGTAGCCTCTCCTCTGGGGGGAAAAGAACCATCCCACTTCTGCCACCAGATGTGGCATACACCCCGACGAGAAGAGGGATTTCGCCGCCAGAGATGTTCTCTTCTCCCAATCTGAGTAGAGCTGCAATGATCCTAGAAGACAAGATCCTAAAACGTAGTGAAAGGGCTATTATCGCTGTTCCCTACAAACACGAGTAGAGGCTCTGTGTGAGGGTAAAACTGGAACTGGTTTAATGGGAGCCACAGCTGGCCTTTTATGCAAGTCCCCGTGCAAAGGGTTTCTGTTAACACATTCCAGGGGCATTCCCCACTGGACCTGAGAGGGGACAGCAACATAAGCACACACATAATTACATTACCTCTCAGGTCCAGGACAAGCATAATAAAAATACTTAAAAATATAGTTTTAACAATAAGATATCACTACAAATATCCCCGGACAGCCTGGGTCTGAGCACTCAACATATGTTGAAATCACTCCCACGAATGTAGCCGAAATGCCACCGTGGTATAGTTTAGATCGACCGGGAATATCAAACTCACAATTTTACATACAAATCAGAGTTCATGAATCCATTTCCAGAGTATCGGTAGTTTGAACAATGTTTTCACTGAATGCCGCTTTGTTCAGATGAATAGTGACGAACATATTGGCGTATGGAAGTCCTAGCGGTGTTTGCGCCATTGAGTGTCTGATTTTAGTCCCATACACTTGACGACCAAGCACCGCTGGCTGTGTTTGTGTTCCAAGATGGCTGCCGCATTGTGTTCGCCCAGCCGACCCTTTAGAATGTTGAGGTGCTTGCGGTTTTCAGAGGTGTTAGTAAGGTTTATGGGGTCATCAAGTGGCACACTACGCACATGGGTGGTCAGTAGTTCGGTAGATTAGCCGGTATTCGAATGGGGCAAAATGGAAATATGTAGGGGATGTATTTCACCGAACAAACAGGCGAAAGGGATCAAAAGAGATATAAAATATGTGGGACATGTAGGTCTGTCACAGTGGTCATCCACCAAAGAACTCCATCCAAATAATAGTAAATATAAAAATATTACCGCACTCAAAAATCTTGTCAAGATCCTAATTCTTTGTTGGTAATAGCAGAAAATGTAGATTCTCCTATTGTCACAATTGGTGTAGTATGAAGGAGAAATAAGAAATCAAAACAATTGGTGCTGCAATAAATTGAACATAATACATGGTAATTGCTTGACTTGTTGACTGGTTGTTGTAAAATTTGAGGAACAGGTATAAGGATAAAGTGTAAGTGCTATACACCTATCCCATAGTATCCCTCCAATCAGAATCAAAAAGAGCGATACAAAAAAGTGTAATAACTACACCTAAGTATTATTAAGAAAAAATAAAGAGAAAAACAAAAGAAGCCTGGCAGAATCGCCAATGTCACATAATGTATCCAGTACTATTCTATGAATCCAATGATATAGCATACACAAACTAAATATGCTCCCTATTGGCACATATCAAATTGCCCAAAGTGGATAGCTAAAATGATATTGCTGAAAGTGAGTATTAAAGGAACACTATAGGAACCTAGACCACTTCAGCTAATTGAAGTAGTGTGGGTGCTGTGACCCTTTTGCACTTAGTGCTGCAATGTAAAACATTGCCGTTCCAGAGAAACTGTTTACATTGCAGTTCTAAGTCTGCCCTCTGGGGCTGTCTAACAGACAGCCACTAGACGGCTTCCAGAATCCAAACAGACTTTTGGACCTCCAGCGTCAGATTTTGCCCCTTCGGAAATCATTGAATAATGCTTTCCTATGGGGAGGTCTAATGTGCGCAAGGCCATTGCCTCGCATGCGCTTTAGGTCTCCCCTGCCGGCTGACCCAGTGCCGAGGGACATCAGTGCTGGATTCAGGTAAGTGGCTGAAGGGTTTTTAACCCCTTCAACCCTGCGAGAGGGGGAGTCGCGAGGGAGGGTGGCACTTCAGGAGTCGATAGACCAGGAAAATGTGTTTGGCTGGGCATTATTGTGTTGTGAATAACAAATACCTGATGCTATTGTGTTCCTTTAATTGCTGCTATTTTCAACCCTAACTGACCCAACTCATTGCCTATTGTGTTTTGTAGAAAATGTTAATTGTATTTTGGTTTTCAACAACGGATTAGAGTTGTTGATTCTAATCTATTCTGCATCTTCCATTGGATTTTATGTTTCACTTATATGCCAAACTGTAAAGAGTTACTCCAGGCACCATGACCATTACAGTGATTTAAAGTGGTGATGGTGCCCAGAGTCTGTATGTGTCTCACGGTGAAACACATACCGGCTTTAACTCCTTTTCTGCAGAGCTGTAATGTTCCGGGCTGGCTAATGCCAATTTTTTGCAAGTTTAGATGCACATACATGAATTCAATATCTTAGTGGTTAGTGGCTGTCACTCTCAGCTAATGAATCGACATCCAGCTTTCAGAGCTTTACAAAAGCGCCTATTGTAAACCCTGTTTCATAGGAGACCAGTCCGGCAGGAGTGTTAGACCTTCTAATAGTGGGAATCCTTCTAAGAGTTAGTATTGACTTGTGATCCCACTGAGGAGATGAATGAGCCATATTCTGATATTCCTATGGATAAAATGCAATCATTTATGGATGAATTGTGCAGACGTCCGTTCAGGATGCAATATTCTCTACTATGGGGGGCTGTGGTGAGTCTCTTTCACAAGCGAACGTGATTTCTGCACTTGGCCCTGTGGAAGAACACACCTGAAGCAGGTTGTTTTTGGTCTGTACCTCCAAGTTGAGTGTGTCAAGTACAAAAGCTTTAGGGAAATCAGAGCCTACGTTTCTTGATGTCTTCAGAACTGTTCAGATGGATAGTTATGATCATGGCACTAATTATCTTGAGGAAATTATCAGCCAATAGTAATACAATCATAATTGAATGTCCTAGGCTGTTGATACAGATGTATGTCACCTGAGATGGATTCCGCAAACATGGCTCAAATGCCAAGAATTCTTTGGAAGTTCATGTGAGGTCATGTCATGACAAGTTTTTAGACATCTTAGGTAATTTAAAGGAACTTTGCCATCCCAAAGCAACTTTAGCTCACTATCTGTATGCCATCTTCATTTTAGGGGTTAAACCATTTTACAGAGGTTGCTCCCCTGGCATCTGACACACAGCTGCCCCCTCACTTTCTTCATCATCGGCGCCATAGTAGAAGGTAGGTGTGCCAGGTGGTCGATTTCACTCTTGAGGATGAGAGTGTAATGTAGTTTATGTAACAAAACAGAGCATGGAACGTAGCCTCCTCAAAAAAACAACAACCTAGTAATAAATGATTTCGGCCATCAAGGTGAGATTAACAGTATGGTACAACATTCTAAGGGAAGTGCTCGGAGGTGCATTGCTGTTAGTTCTCACGTTAACATGTAAATGAGATGCAAAGATCGTCTGAGAAAAAACAAACTTGGCGAAAGAAAACCTTTAGATGTAAGAATGAATTTCTGAATAAAATTCTTTTATTTTTAAATGAATTCACTAGATTTTGTTATTATAAAACATTGACTTTTTGTACATTTACAAGGATAATCATGGAAAGTCTGACTTCAAATGTAATCTTTTAAAGGAACACTCTAACCTTAAATATATATAGAGAGAGAGATAGTGGACTATAATAGGCTGAGTGTGCCAATCACTCTCTCAATCCCTGGAATGAATTGGGATATCTAGGCACCACAACCACTTCAATGCGGTTTTCCTTTAATAAGGCAGCTTATGGTGTATAGATCACTGCTCAATTATCTGTGGATTAGGAGTTCACTCCTGGTCACAGCCAGAGGAGGTATGACTCACACAGCCTTCATTCCAGAAAGGTTTCATTTGTACAGCACAGTGTGTGTTTTTACAATATTATATATCCTATTTCACCTATTTTTTTTTTTTTTGTCTATACATTGCACTTGCAAAAATGACAAGCACATATAGATTTAACAATACATAACAATGTATGTGAGTGGATTGCACTTCGACAGCTCCATTTGTAAATGTGATGGTGTAGAGGAGAAATACCATACAATCAGGCCATGGCGATATATAGATTGTGTTTCTGTATCCACGAATACTGTTTAATATAGCATGTATTGATTTGGGTTCCACCTTCTTTGGACTCCAAGGTATCACATGCTTCTAGATTTAATGTGTACCTTGTTCCCCATTGTGTTTTCTAAAATAGGAAAAAGAAGCATAATTGACACATTTCATGTAATGCTTATTTCTCTTTGTTTTAGGTATCCTCAAATTAAAACACATTTGGAATCTGCGCAGGATGAGATGGTTGGTATCTATAGAGATTAATATTAAATGTTAAGCGGACCCATTATAAAGCCCCACTTAATTCTCACAATGCAAACATTTGTGTTCTACTGTCTCAGGACCCCGACAGCTGCTGATATTTGCTTTACGAAGGAATTCCACTCCATGTTCTTCAGTCTTGGAAAGTGTGTGCCAGTGTGTCGTGGTGAGTGCAGCACACGTATGTTCTCATGGGTAGCCTTTACCGTTGGGAGCTAGACATTTAACAAAGCATGTATATTGTGTTCTTCGTTATTATTATTATTTATATAGCGCCATCAGATTCCATAGCGCTGTTCAATGGGGATCAAATCATATACTTCTGGATAGACCGGCTTCATATTTACCGAGTTTTTCATTTTTTTTCCAGGGGATGGGGTGTATCAGAGAGGGATGGACTTCATTGTGGAGAAATTGAATCATGGAGATTGGGTGCACGTGTTCCCTGAAGGTAGTCACTTCTGAGCTCATGTCATCCTGTTGGGATTAAATATATATCATTGTTGGTCACACAAGGGATACTGATATAAAAGAAACACAAATTAAAAAGCCTTTAGATCAGTAAATGGAACCCAGTGATTTCAGTCCATGTTTGTAGCTGTTGTTGAGATGATGTCGCTCATCTGTGAATTGTAGTTGTTTGAATAGGAGATTATGGTTTGGTGTCTGAGTTAATCTTGCATTTAGCTGTGCTTGTGGCATTATTTGAAGTCAGGGGGCAAACACTCAATTACTCCTCTTGATTTCAGTTCATGTAGGTAAGTCAGTCGAAATTGCCTGATCTGTCTAAGCACCAGTCTCTGGAGTCCTGTGAAATATCTTACATTCTGAATCACAATATATTCCACATGTGAGTTTTAAGAATAAGAATGTTTTGCAACAGAAGCCGGTGATCATTTTGATAATCAAACTAACTCCCCTGCTGTACAAAAAAACAGCCATCAGTTTTGTAAAACAGCACGGTGGGAAGGAGAGAACAAAGGGGAGGCAAATGACCTGCCGCTTCCCTCTTTCTCAAACAAACTTGACGCAATATTTGCGTTTCTTTGTCAGAAAGGTAATCTCTTTTCAAGGGGGCTAACGGACCAGCAGACGAAAAGCAGCCACGGGGCATCCGAGCAGAGGGGAACAAGTAGACAAAAGATATTAGTCCATAACAAGAACTCTTGCTGCAGTACAATAGGTCGTCGTAGGTCTCCATTTGAAAAGTCTCTAAAGCAGAGGGACAGAATAAATATATCCAGAGAAAATAAGCTGCAATACTGGAAACCATCCTGTGCTGTAAAAAGAACGGAAAACGCCAAAAGCAAGTATAATCAAAAAATCCATATGAGTAAAGAAAATGGTGATGGGATTCTACAAAGAATATAAAGATATATATTAGTGATGTAATTCCAAAATATATAATACCCTGCAACTTCATCGGTATATAAATGGATTATATAAATAATCTGTATATAAACGGAGAGAAAGTGAAAGATTCAAAATTTGCTTAATTATATATGTGGAAAACCTAAAGGAAAAGGCAGTTGCAAACTTTACTATAAAAATATTGAAAAATGAAAAATTTATACCAAAGTTAAAACAGAAGCCTAAGATTGGAACTACATTAGTTTATATTAACTAGAAAGGAAAATGTGAAGTAAAAAGTGAATACTAAAGGGAAAAAAAAGGGGGGGCTGGTGAACGAAGTAGTGAAAATGGCTACTACAAAGATTCCAAAGAAAAAAAACTGAAAAAGGATATCAGACAAGTTAAACAAATGTCTGCCTTTTTCTCTGCCCAAAATAAACACTTCAGAAGAATCTCTTATGGAGGAGAGAAGAAACTCTTCGTCTAATTTACAAGAATTTATTAAAATAAACCTGGAAAATCAAACAAACATTCAAAAAAGGAATAGTACATGTCAATTAAAACAACAAATAGAAGAGATTGGTACGAAACTAACTAAAATGGAAGAAAAATATAAAAAAATAGAATTCCAGTATAAAGCAGCAATTTAGGAGCAAGAAAGAATGAAAATGGATATTAAAGGACCACTCTAGGCACCCAGACCACTTCAGCTTAATGAAGTGGTCTGGGTGCCAGGTCCAGCTAGGGTTAACCCATTTTTTTATAAACATTTATAAATGGGTTAAGCCTTCCCCCAATTCCTCTAGCGGCTGTCTCATTGATAGCCGCTAGAGGCGCTTGCGTGATTCTCACTGTGAAAATCACAGTGAGAACACGCAAGCGTCCATAGCAATGTTAGGGAGGAGAAGAGGAGGATCGGAGGCGGAGAGATCCCCGCCCAGCGCTGGAGAAAGGTATGTTTTAACCTCTTTCCTCTCCCCAGAGCCCGGCGGGAGGGGGACCGTGAGGGTGGGGGCACCCTCAGGGCACTATAGTGCCAGGAAAAATAGTATGTTTTCCTGGCACTATAGTGGTCCTTTAACACAGATTAAATCAAATGCAGGACAGACAAAGAATAAAAAATATATCAGACTAAAAAACATACCTAAGAAGATAAAAAAAAATTCTATTGGAATTGTTTGCAGCACTGAATATCAACCTACAAAATCAAGAAATGGTGATTGAAAATACATACCTGGTGAGAAAACCGCAAAATATCCCGGCTTAACGGATAGATCTACCCATGATACAAGAGACTCATTGGAAAAGGGAAGCGAAAACCTAGATGGAGATATGAGATGTGAAGAAGTTATATAGGCATCTCTTGAGAGGAAAAAAAGAGGAGTTGCTTGTAAGGAAACCAAGTATATTTAAACCTCATTCGGTAGTTTCCTCCCGAACCGCCAGAGCCTTAGTGATTATAGCCCTCCGTTCGGTAGATAAGGTAGACGAATCCTATAGTAATTCCAATAGCTTCACCAGATAATTCCCTTAGTGAAACACATGAATCCCCAAACATCAGCCGAAGTCAAGAAGAAGGGTACAAAATGAACCGTCCTTTAATGGGTGCACACAGCTTTTATGCAAGTCCCCATGCAAGGGGACAGCCCTCAGGGAGGGACAAACAATAGCCAATCATAAACAGTAAAATGTTAACACACACCTACAATTCCCTCCCCTAGCCCAGGTGATAATTTAGTCTGATAAAATAATAACTTAATTATCTCCGGGCTGAAAAATCACTTTTTCCCCCAACTTTCAGAACACCCCTTTATACTGGGGGTATCCCCATAAATTATGTGTCCCCTGATAGCCCTGATCTGGGTGACCAACATATTCGAATTTCACTCAGATCGGTTCAGGGGTTTGCAAATTCTATGAAAGTCTTGTGTGACCGGCTTACCCTGGACTGCATGCCCAAAACAGTTCCACGAATTTGGTGGGTTTTGCCGGTCACTTTCGAAAAACCTAAAAACTAAGAAAAGTACCGAATGGATCCCTCTGGCTCCTAGCAGCGTTCGTGCCCCTCTGTCGAATGCACCAAAGTACCGAATAGCGCTCTTCTAGCTATTCGGTAAATAGAGTTCCAGTGTTCATCTGTTTGGGACCGGTGTTCGTGAAGTCGAGTGTCCGTAAAACAGTTCCATGCACTCGCCGACCAGGTCCCGCTGCCTTTGTTCGCATGAACAAAGATGGCCGCGGTTTTCTCTGCCATGTGGCTTTCGACTAACGAACGCTGGCCACACAGACAGAGGTAGCAATTTCACCTAAATCTTTGATGTTTAATGAGCCAGAGGGTGGTCCCGGTTCAGTAGTTTCATCTACCGAATGCAATAGGCAGTACATAGAGAATAAAAAGGGAATGCACACTGTAAATCACATAGGAATAGGGGGTTTCTTCACATTGCTATTATCTTCTCAAAATGGCTTAGTAAAGAGATAATATACACAGAGGTAGATAAGGAAGGAAGATATAAAATCCTAGTTTGTAAGATAGAGGTTTACAAAAGTGTATTTTACAGAGTCTATCTGCCAAATATATCACCAACAAAGTATCTAAAAAAGATAATGGATAGAGTAGAAAAAGTTTAAATGGGAATGTTAGTTATTACAGGGGACTTTAATTGTGTCCTGGATACGGTATTAGATGAAAAAAAAATAAAAAAAGGATAACAGAAAAATAAGGAACCAATTAAAGAAACAATCTAACATTCTAAGAAATATTATGAAAGAAAATAACTTGTTGGATATATGGCGAGTCTATCATGTAAAAGAAAACAAATTTGCACATCGTTCCAGAGTACACCATTCGTTATCTAGAATTGATCTGGTTTTGGGAGAGGATAGTTTAGTAGAACAAATCCAGAAAATTATAATAAAGGAGAATCCATTGGCAGATCATGGCTATAATGTATTCAATTTGAAAGATTAAAAAAAATATAAACCTTTTAATACTTAGCGTCTGGATGATAATATCCTTTCCAGAATGGAAGATCAAAAATATATTAGAAACTTAATAGAGCTGTATTTCAAAGAAAATAAAACGGTAGGAATGTCTTATGCAATGATCTGGTGTGCCTTTAAAGCTTTAGCTTTATATTTGATAAAAGTAAAATTCAAAGAGAAAAAGGAGTCTCGAGGGAAGAGCTATACATAGAATATTATAAGCTATCTAAAAATAATAAACAAATTAACTAACGATAAAACAATTTAATGATCTTAAAGATAAAATTAACTAAATAGAAATGGAACGAATTAATAAAAATTTAGAGAAAATGAAAAGGAATTTTTACCACAATAACAACAAAATGGTTAACTAACTAGCTGAAAAGGAAAGTAGCGAAAACAGAATAACACGTATCAAAAAAGATCAGACAATATACAGAAACCCAGACACTAGAGCCAAAAATTTTCAAACTTCTTATGAAGAGCTATATAACATGCCAAAACAACCTGAGGGACATCAGATATCCAAATATTTAAAGGACAAAGCATTTCCTAAAATAACACAGGAACAAAAAATCATGAATGTTCCTCTTACTAAAGCAGAATTTAAACAGGTCATTGAAAAATAAGAAAATTGTAAAACTCCTGGCCCAGTCTGACTAACAGATTTTATAGTAAATGCTTTCAACGAGAGTGTGGAAAAGGGTTCCGGGCCAAATGAAATGTTCTATGCTAATATATTACCGATCCTAAAAAAAGAAGGACCCTCAAGAACTTAAGAATTACCGTACGATGTTCATAATAAATGTAGATTCTAAGCTGTTCTCAGCAATTTTGGGAAACAGGATAAAAATACTTCTTCCTTGCCTGGTTCATGAAGACCAGATTGGCTTTGTTCCCACTAGACAGGCAAGCGCTAATTCAAGACGTTTGATTAATTTATTGGATTGGGGAGAGAGAGATCGGGGAATCCCATTCTGACCCTGTCATTGGATGCAGAAAAGGCCTTTGATAGGGTCAGATGGGGATATATGTTCAGGGTGCTGGAGTCTATGGGTTTTGGTGGTTGGATGAGGGCAGCAATTAAAACTATATATCAAGAACCAATGGCTAGGGTGGTGGGTAGAGATCTATGTTTCGATTGTTTTTTTGTTAGGTAATGGCACCCGCCAAGGTTGCCCTTTTTCCCCAGTACTATATATACTATCTATAGAGTCTCTAGCAATAAGAATAAGGGCAAATCCTGGTATTAAGGGGATTCCAACAGCCTCTAAAGCAGGGCTTCCCAAACTTTTATGGGCCGAGACCCACTTTTCGAAACTGTAATTTTTCGAGACCCACTTGCCTTTAATGCATATTTTAAAAAGTGAGCACCATGGCAATCAGCTTTAGAGGCATACAATTGGCTCATTGTGGTAATCCGCTTTAGAGGCATACAATTGGCACATCATGGTAATCAGCTTTAGAGGCATACAATTGGCACACTATAGCAATCCGCGTTAGATGCACACAATTGGCACACCATGACAATTACTTTTAGAGGTATAAAATTGGCACACCATGGCAAACAGATTTAGAGGCATACAATTGGCACACTATAGCAATCCGTTTTAGATGCATACAACTGGCACACCATGGCAATCCGTTTTAGATGCATACAACTGGCACACCATGGCAATCAGCTTTACAGGCATACAATTGGAACATTATGGCAGCTTTAGATACATACAATTGGTACATCATTGCAATCAGTTTTAGATGTATAAACTTGGCACATGATGGCAACTTTAGGTACATTGGCACACCATGGCAATCAGTTTTAGAGACTTACAATTGGCACACCATGGCAACCAGCTTTAGAGGCATAACATTGGCACACCATGGCAATCAATTTTAGAGGCATACAATTGGAGCATCATGGCAGCTTTAAATACATAAACTTGGCACATCATGGCAATCCGCTTTAGAGGCACACAATTGGCATATAATGGCAGTTTTAGAGGCATAATTTTGACATATCATGGAGTTTTAGAGGCAGAAACTTGGCACATCATGGCAATCAGTTTTAGAGGCATACATCTGCTTACTCACAGACTCAGAATCAGAAGTGCTGTGTCCTGCTCTTTCATCCAGGCACCTCAAGTTGATTATCCCCGTGGTGGAACTAATGTAGAGAGGGCCCTGGTGCAAGTATGTTTTTTGGGCCCCCTTTTAGTGCAAGTGTGGCCAAAAGGTATATCTCCATCTGTCGGAGAACTTCAACAATGCTATGCCAGCTGGGGATCTACCATTTGCGCATCGTTGCAGGGTTATATTTGTGACCAGTGTTTGAGCATTTGAATGTAAGCATGTTTTTGTATTAAGTATATGTGTGCATGTATGGGTGTATTTGTATGTACTGTTACCATTGGAATGTAGTGGTGTACTTGTTTGTAATGTTTGCGTCTGAATGCAGAGGTGTTTGTATGTAGTGTAGGACTTTAAATGCAGGTGTGCTTTTTGTGTGTAGTGGTGTTTGTATATAATTTTAGTGTTTTATACACAATGTGTGTTTGAATGTAAGCATGATTTTGTATTGAGTATGTGTGCAGTGTAGGGAGAGAAGGGGTTACAGTGTGGGAGGGGGGCAGGGAGAGAAGGGGTTACAGTGTGGGGAGGGGGGCAGAGAGAGAAGGGGTTACAGTGTGGGAAGGGGGACAGGGAGTGAAGGGGTTACAGTGTGGGTAGGCAGGCAGAGTGAAGGGGTTACAGTGTGTGGAGGGGGGCAGGGAGTGAAGGGGTTGTATTGGGGGGGAGGCGGTGCAGGATGTGGGAGCTATGTCCTACCTTTATTAAATTCCCTAGTTGTCCAGTGTCCTCCCTGGTGTCTCGCGAGCTCCCAGAGTGTTGCCATGGTAATGCTCTGGGTGCTCGCGAGACTTCTATCACACAGTTTGCAGCTCTGCACCTGGCGGAGCTGCAGAACGGAAGTGCTGGGCAGACTAATTGGAGGGAGCTCGGTGTATGTGTGGGTCAGCGCGACCCACTGGGAATCGCGCTGTGACCCACCAGTGGGTCTTGACCCACACTTTGGGAACCGCTGCCCTAAGCAATTAGTCAACTGTTCTAAATTAATGCGGGTTCCTTTCCCTCTCCATACAAAGTTTCTAAAACTTTACTGTATAATCTGTAGCCAGCTGTCACGTGGAATCATTTTAAAACAAATAGGTCCACTTGGGGATTATGTAAGCATTGATGATATTAATTCTTCCTCGCCAGCTCAATAGCAAACTGTTTTTTTAGAGTTAGATTTGTTGATCTAATCAGTTCCAAGAAATTATCTTCTACTATTCTATTTGTTTTATCCAATATCATTATACCTAAATATTCAAAACTCCTTTTAACTTCTTTAGAGCCATATATATAGTATTGATTTTTTTTATATCAGCATCACAGTTTCTAAACATAACCACAGATTTATTTTTATTTATCTTATAATTAGATATTTCACTATATTGCGTTATCTTATCTATCAAATGAACAACATAAACAATTGGATCGGTCAGGGTCATTATAGTGTCGTCAGCATACATACACAACTTCAGTTCTTTAGAGCAGCGGTTCCCAAAGTGTGGGTCGCAGCACGATTCCCAGTGGGTCGCGCTGACCCACACATCCAGGGCCACCGGGGACTCAGGCCCGACACCAGGAGGGGGCCTAGCGGCTTGCCCTGTATGCCGCCGGGCTCCCTCCAATTAGTCTGCCCAGGTGCAGAGCTGCATACTGTGTGATAGAAGTCTCGCGAGCACCCAGAGCATTACCATGGCAACACTCTGGGAGCTCGCGAGACTCCAGGGAGGACACTGGACCACCAGGGAATTTAATAAAGGTAGGAAACAGCCCCCACATCCTACCCCGCCTCCCCCCCCAATACAACCCCTTCACTCCCTGCCCCCCTCCCACACTGTAACCCCTTCACACTGCACACATACTCAATACAAAAATATGCTTACATTCAAACACACATTGTGTATAAAACATTAAAATTATATACAAACACCCCTACACACAAAAAGCACACCTGCATTTAATGTCCTACACTACATACAAACACCTCTGCATTCAGACGCAAACATTACAAACAAGTACACCACTACATTCCAATGGTAACAGTACATACAAATACACCCATACATGCACACATATACTTAATACAAAAACATGCTTACATTCAAACGCTCAAACACTGGTCACAAATATAACCCTGCAACGATGCGCAAATGGTAGATCCCCAGCTGGCATAGCATTGTTGAAGTTCTCAGACAGATGGAGATATACCTTTTGGCCACACTTGCACTAAAAGGGGGCCCAAAAAACATATTTGCACCAGGGCCCTCTCTACATTAGTTCCACCATGGGGATAATCAACGTGAGGTGCCTGGATGAAAGAGCAGGACACAGCACTTCTGATTCTGAGTCTGTGAGTAAGCAGATGTATGCCTCTAAAATGGATTGCCATGATGTGCCAAGTTTCTGCCTCTAAAACTCCATGATATGTCAAAATTATGCCTCTAAAACTGCCATTATATGCCAATTGTATGCATCTAAAGCTGATTGCCATGGTGTGCCAATTTTATGCATCTGACTTTTTGCCATGGTCTGCCAATTGTATGCCTCTGAAGCTGATTGCCATGATGGGCCAAGTTTATGCAACTAAAAGTGATTGCCATTATATACCAAGTTTATGTATTTAAAGCTGCCATGATGTTCCAATTGTATGCCTCTAAAATTGTCATGGTGTGCCAATGTTATGCCTCTAAAGCTGGTTGCCATGGTTTGCCAATTGTAAGTCTCTAAAACTGATTGCCATGGTGTGCCAATGTACCTAAAGTTGCCATCATGTGCCAAGTTTATACATCTAAAACTGATTGCAATGATGTACCAATTGTATGCATCTAAAGCTGCCATAATGTTCCCATTGTATGCCTGTAAAACTGATTGCCATGGTGTGCCAATTATATGGCTCTAAAGCTGATAGCCATGGCGTGCCAATTGTATGCATCTAAAGCTGCCATAATGTTCCAATGGTGTGCCAATTGTCTGCCTCTAAAACTGATTGCCATGGTGTGCCAATTGTATGGCTCTAAAGCTGATTGCCATGGCGTGCCAATTGTATGCATCTAACGCTGCCATAATTTTCCAATGGTGTGCCAATTGTATGCCTATAAAGCTGATTCCCATGGTGTGCCAGTTGTATGGCTCTAAAGCGGATTGCCATGGTGTGCCAGTTGTATGCATCTAAAACGGATTGCCATGGTGTGCCAATTGTATGCATCTAAAACGGATTGCTATAGTGTGCCAATTGTATGCCTCTAAAAGTAATTGTCATGGTGTGCCAATTGTGTGCATCTAAAGCGGATTGCTATAGTGTGCCAATTGTATGCCTCTAAAGCTGATTACCATGATGTGCCAATTGTATGCCTCTAAAGCGGATTACCACAATATGATTGTGATAAGATTAGAATTAATAAAACTCAAATGACGTCATTATTACACTTGGGTTGGCCGGAATTAACAACATTCCAATATTATTTGACCACACATAGCTTTTTACCTGTGAAGATTCTTTTAGCAAGAAACTGGAAACAGGCTTTAGAAATTAGCTTTTCTCGGTGGGTAAAATAATTGATGTTACAATTAAAGATGGAATTGGGCATATGCTGGAGAAATAATACCTCGGTCAGGAATAAACTGTCAAGAGAAAAATGTTTGGATCTAGTATTAACATTTACGTAAAGTCTGAGTAAAACATGTAAATACAAGGTATATAAAGATTAGATAAGTCCATCCTTGTCCTAGCTCAGCCTTTCCCCCCCCCCCCACAGGTAGAATGACAATACTTTTATATGATGGAAAAAAATTTAAATAATTACTATTAGAATATATAAAGAAAACAGAATACAAGATATATATAACAGGCCCTCTTCACAGACTTCGACTTTCGTCTGGTGCCATGGGCCCACAAGAGTTGTGATAGGCCCATAACATTCCATGGATGTTGGAAATCTGCCAAACCACAAAGGGGAGTCAGTCCTGCAGGACGAGAAGATGAGGGTTCCCCATAGACTCTCAGAGAAGAAAAGGGAATGATTGGAGTAGAACTGAATCTGCAACAGACAAGCTGAAAAGATCCAGGAATCACGGTTGAATCCTCCACAACAAAATGAGAAGCTTCATGGGGACCTGAAGAAGGCAGATCTAAATTACCCGAGCGATCATGGAGAACAGGGGAATGCATATGCCCCTACCTCTGGCCAAGGTTGGAGAAACACATCCACAGCTGTGCAGTCCCAGTCCGGACGTCAGCAGAAGTACTGCATCATCTGTTGATTCAGCTTGGAGGCAATGAGATACAAATTAAACTTACCCCTCTAGAAGGGAAAGCACTGTCCTATTCAGCATGCAATCATTGGTGTAATTCCAATGCCGGGACAACCAGTTGACGAAGACGTTGGTTTTCCACTTTGATACTCTCCTCTTGTAGCCAGCTGTTTCTATGAAAGCAAAACTGGTACAGTTGCTGGGTAAGATCTGAAACACACATGGAGCAAGCCCTATCAAGTTTGATGTGCCTGACTATGGACTAGTTGTCCATGCAGAGTAGAATGCAACTATCAGAGACTTCCTGAACCAGGATCACAAATGACCTGGCTAGTATTTCCAGGCAAATGATGTGTAACAAGGACTCTCCTCTCGACCACACCCTCCCTGGGATCCATCCACCAGCTGTGGCACCCAAAGACTTATGTGGCCTCAAAAGATTGCTCACCCATTCCATGCCTTCATGTGGAGCATCCGCCAGCTAAGTTTGTTAGACATTGCATAGGTCGGTATTACAGAGTACCTGGGAAGTTCGCCTCTATGAAGGACGACAGGAGACCCACCATCTTGGCCACGGAGCGGTTTACTGCAGGAGGCGCTTGATTAACACAGTATTGGATGCAACGTCAGGATGGAGTGCACAGCATCTTGAGCATCAAGAAACTTACTGACTTGGTGGGAACCATCACCAACTATTTCTGGAATAATGTGAGCGGCAGGGACCTGTTGAAGGCCAGAACTAGCTGATGACTGGAGCACCCTCCTCAGAGAGGCTTACAACTTTACATGTTTTTGAAGTTCCTTGACAAATGCATCCCCGAAACACAGACCCTTCGCCTCTGGTCCAAACTCCTAACTGCCAAGATCACCTAATTTTGTATCCATCTGTAGGAGAGCAGCCGTGTGAAGTTCAAAAGACATTGGCATACCATTAAATTGGGTAATAGTAACTCCCTGGATGTTGGGCAGAAAGTAACATTTCCAGTACGTACTTGAAAGCCATATAATATCTCAATGTACCTTTACTGGTTAAATACTTTATTATTATTTTTTATTGTTCTTTATTTTCTGTTGTGCATAGCATAACAAGAGGCTTGCTCAGCCACAATAGCATTCACAAGCAGTATAGGAACAAGCATAATTAACTTAATGTGGCGTATGAGTAGACAGCACATTTTTTTGATTATGTTAGAGGAGGTAAAGACAGTGGGTAAACATAACATTTCAACTTGTGAGCTTGTCTTCTGTCTGTAGTGTGAGTATATTCCGCATTTGTAATACATATTAGGCAACTTGTATGTTTGACATTGATAAATATATGAGCAGGCTTAAATGATTATACGCCTATAGGACATGCTAGACATAATAAACATGCATAAAGTGTATGTGGGCAGGCTAAGACTTAGGTGAATGCACGCAGATTGATTTCGTAAGGTGGCTCATCGCTATCGGTTAAGATGTGTTGCTGCAGGACCTGCAGCCAATGAAAATTACCCTTTTGTATACATGCGAAATGGGTCGTTGCTCAAAGTATACATCTTGGAACCAAACCACAAGATAAATGCTTAAACATATGTAAAGAGTACGTTAAATAGGTTCAGGAAGTCATGGGACGAGGTCTCAGAGGCTTAGGAGCCAGTTATATTCGTTCTTCACCCTACTCCCCGCCTGGGTACCGTTCGGAGGTGTCTAATAAGTCCTTCAGTGGGGGCTCTGCCGCCTCCTCTGTGTAGGGTGTCTCGCAGCCTCCAACCCTTGTCGGTGGTTGTGATGCATGTGTTGGGGTAACGTTCAGAGGTGGCGGCACATTGGGGGTGCGGTGGATGCTCCCTCCAGCCCCAGGCCTGTAAGTAGGCCGACATCTTCGGTGCACGGACCCTGTTGCCCTTTTGGGCCGAGTCCCTCCCGGGTCGGGAGTAGCAGGGGACTCCGGTGGTTTGTCACCGCCAGCGGCAGGGGGCCCCCCGGCGCGGTGGGCAGTGTCCTTGGGGTCAAGCCCCTGGTGGCCCTCAGCAGGAGATGTGGGTTTGTGATTGGTAGTTAGGCCCAAGGGAGGTCCTCACACCCTTCGGCTCTCTCCTCCACATGTTCTTCTTGCGTGAGTGTAGTGCAGCGTTTGGGCTCCTCCGAGCACCCAGACCAGGAGCTTGTTTTTGTGCGGCTGGGCGTCTGTCGCCCTTGCGCAGGCGCCGGGGACGGGAAGTCTGTCTGGGGCACTTGTGTTTGTGGGTCGTCCGTGAGGCTGAGTGTTGCTTGGGGTATATGGCATCTGGTGGTGTGTGTTGTGGCTCAGCGACATGCTGCCTTTTCGTCCCAACATGCTTCAGGGATGCCTCTTTCTGCTCCCTGTGCTTATGGCTCCGCTCGCCCTGGTGTGGTGGTGTTTGCGGCTTTGTCTGAGGTGTTAGCATCAGGTCCCAGAACTTGGTCCAGAATTAGGCAAAGGCTGCGTCCAAGCGCTGCTGAGTGTTGCTGAAGTTCTCCGTCCCTTCGCTCGTCTGCTAGGCTTGCCGCTGCCATTTTGGGCACGCCATGTGCTAGGTTTCCCTTCTGTTGCGGATCCGTGAGCTGTAGTTTCAGTCTGTCTCTCCGGTTGCCCATGGTGGACCGAGATGACCCCCATCGGTCCAGAGGGGGGTAGAAGTTGGGAGCCCCTGGGAGTCCATACTCAGGTCAGCAGCGTGGTGCGCGGCAGTCTCTCCACTGCCCGATTTCTGATAGGCCTCGGGCACAGGGTCCCGGTGGGTGACACGTTGGTTTTGGTATCTAAGGGTTCACCCAGGTGTCCCCTGCTTAATGGCTCCTCTCCTGCATGCTCTTGTGCCGTTTTGGGGGGATTTATTCCCAGATTTGTGCCATTTTGAGCAGGAGCTGAGGTGCAGCACAACCGTTCCGTTTGGATGCTAGGCTCCGCCCACTAAATACTTTATTATTGTTTGCGTTGCCCAGCAGGCAAATGTAGCTTTGAGCCCATTCTTTGACTTTGTGGGGGTCAAAAACCGTGTCATTGTCAGTTTTACTGGTCAAAAAGAGGTTTTGCGTAAGCAGGCTTCACAATATCCAGAAACATGTTCTGGGTCTCTTTAACACCCTACTAAAGACCCTACGTCCATGACAGTGACCAGCAACTGGTCAAACTCTGGGCATCTGAGGTGTATTATCTGGAACTACATGTTGTGGACACTCAAAGCGAAGATTATTACGAACCTCTTTCTCCAGAGGCTTCCAGAGATGTAGGAAATCAGAAATATGCGTTGGGCTTGTCCATTCTGCCAACTGGGGATGATGAATTGTACGCAGGTCAAACATGGGATGATACCATATATCAATCATGATCTATCCTCAGGAAAGCTCTTTTTAATGCCATGGGCTGGCTGGGACTCATTCAGATACGACTCCTTGACAAATTCTGAGTCCTAATCAGCACCTTCGGAAACAGAGGCGCTCACCTGCCACTCGTCCATAACTGCAAAGTGATGAGGCAGATAATCCTCCTTGGCCGAAGAAAGAACATGTGATCTCCACATAACTCTTTGGCAGAGTGCATTTTGCAAAATTTAGCAGGAACTTTGCAATTGTTCGGGTGTGCCTCGGGGGCCAGTCCCTTCCCGTGGCACTTATGAGTGATATTCATCGCATGATCAATGTTCCAACCCAAAAGCCGGCAGGTGCTCAGGTTCAGGGGACTAAAGTTTACAGCCAGGTACATGTTGGAAGGCTGTAGCCAGCACCTTTTCTACTGTAGCAGCCGCCGCTGTGTCAATTAGTGCTTGCAAATCAGAAAACTGTGACTACGAGGGTTTCAAAACATGAGTACTAATTCCCCAGATGATCACCAGATGTGAAGAAATTACCCTCTTTATTCATTATTTCTTTATTTTCCATTCGGTAGGTGTAACTACTGAACAAAGACCACCCCCTGGCTCATTAAACCTCAAAGACTGTGTCAATTGAACCCTCTACGTGTCGAGTGTCTGGAACTAAAATCAGACACTCGACTTCCCGAACACCGGTCTCAAACCCACAAACGCTGGATCTATATGTACCGATTAGCTAGAAGAGCGCTATTCGGTACGGTTGTGCATACGAATGAGGGGAACAATCGCTACTAGGAGCCACGGGGATCCATTCTGTACTTTGTTAGTTTTTCTCCTTTTACTGAAGTGACCGGCAAAACCACTCAACCTTGTAGAACTATTTTGGGCAGCCCACTCGCGGTTAATCGGTCACTGAAGACTTCCATAGTTTTTGCGAACCCCTGGTGAAATTTTAATATGTTGGTCACCCAGATCGGGGCTATCAGGTGACATATTATTTGTGGGGATACCTCATATATAAAGGGGTGTTCCAGATATTGAGGAAAACTGTGATTTTTCTGCCTGGAGATAATCAAGTTATTACTTTATCAGACTTGATTATCTCCATGGCTAGGGGAGGGAATTGTATGTTTGTGTGTTTTATGATTTTACTGTACGTGATTGGTTATACTATGTCCCTCCCTGTGGGATATCCCCTTGCATGGTGACTTGCATAAAAACCACTGTGGCCATCACCCAGGGGTCAGCACACGCCGAGGCTTCTCTTGCAGTTTGCGGTTTTCACACAATGTTCTAGCTAAACATTCTAAATGGGATCTTGGGGTTGTCCCCGTTCGTGAGACGAACGGAACCCGTTCGTATGAGCTCTCCTGAATGGGGAGCAGATAGCTTTACAAGTACAATTAATGAAAAACAGGGTCAGGATAGGGAAACACACAAAAGGTTTGTCAGGACAGCACACACACTACAGGGTAATCTGGTCTGTTCACAGTTTAGCGGGTTTTCCGCTACATTCCACTTGATGTACTTTTTGTTTTTTGGCATTGTTTTGATCGGTTTCTTTTTGATTTTTTTCTTTAGGAAAAGTTAATATGAGCCAGGACTTTGTGAGATTAAAGTGGGGTGAGTGCTCCATATAACATTATGTTCTCTTTGATCTAACCAGCTTTACGGCAAATAGTAATAAACTCACTTCTCTCTTCAGGCATTGGACGTTTGATATCGGAGTGCAGACAGAATCCAATTATTCTTCCTGTCTGGCACATGGGTGAGTGTCTGATCATACTGTACTCTAACCTGCTCAACATCATATTCCAGTCTCCAGGATCTACAGCGAAGTTCTAAAAGAAGGACCACTGAGGGAACGTTACAATAGAAACAACCAAACTATAACTAGAGATAGGGTAAGAAGAAGATCGGAATCACCAAAGGCATCCACTAGTCATCAGACCCAATTCCCCTATATTTTTTATTTGGACGGGTAACAGCATGGACCTAGATAATTTCTTAAAGTTCCTTAATAACAATGATTGGGGATTTAAATTAACATGCTCTAAAAGTTCCACAGATAGCAATTTTCTTGACCTAAACATTTACATCAAAGACTCTTCAATCAAAACCAAGAACTACTTCAATACGAACAGCTACATAGATAGAACCAGTTTCCACCACAAACCCTGCCTAACGAATGCCCGAAAGGGACAGTTCCTGAGAATAAGAAGGAAATGTACAGGGGGAAATCACTATGTAGAACAAGCTGAACATCTGGAGAAACAATTCTTGGAAAGAGGCTTTGAAGGAAGAGATCTCAAGAAAAAGCTAGAAGATGTGAAACATTTACTGAGGAAACAACTTATTACGTGTAAACAAAATAATAATTCACAAGGAAAAAATGAAATCCCCTTCATCTGCAGCTATAATGGGAACACCAGAAGTACAGTAGGCCATAAAAAAAAAAAATTGGCATATTTTAAAAGACGACCCGATTCTAAATGAAATTATACCCCCTAAACACAAAATAATTTATAGAGGAACCAAAAACTCAAACATTTTAGTGAAGAGCTGTTTAGAGACCGAGAAACCAAATCATTTTTTAAATTACCTTTTAGGCTTTTATGGAAGTGGGAATTGTCTCCCATATAGGGAAACTAAAAGTAATAAAAGGCACCTCACAGACACAAGTCACATTATAGGCAAACCATATACCATTAAATACCACCTAACAAGTCATTCAAAAGGGGTCATATGTGTTTTAAAATGCCCATGCAATCTTTTATACATTGGGAGAACTATTCGCCCACTTAATGTAAGGATCGCTGAACATATATACCAGATATAAAAAAAGGTCTACAAACTCATAGTGTCCCAGCATTTCAAGACAACACACAATCAGCATCTGAAAGATCTATTTTTTTTGTGCCTTAGAAGCAGTGAAAAAAGAATGGAGAGGGGGGATTTCATTAAAAAATTAGGCAAGGAAGAAATTAAATTTAATTTTAATACCCTCATCCCGCATGGATGAATTTAGATTTTGAGTAATGCCACTTCTTAAAGTAAATATGTTCGGAGGCAACATCCACTTTCCTTACAAAAGGTTTTTATAACGTTTTATTATTAAAGTTTTTTTTAGTTTACCATAGCATCTGAATATTCCTTTTAATCATAATTCTCCCCGCCCCTTTTTATATACATCTATATGAATATTAAGCATTGACTTTTCATACACTTTTTAGTGATATTTAACATCCATTCCCTATTTTAGGGAGAGGACCCCTTTAAACATTTATTCACTTTAATTAACATCCATCTGTTCCAGACCATTTTTTTGTTTGATCTCAATCACTAATCCCCAATTTCACGTTTAAATAATAAGTTACCACATATATTTGCCATTATCTCTATATCCAGTATTAATATATTTAGTAGTTCTATTGAAGGCTTTAACCCTATTGCATTGTCTGAACTCCTCGACAAATCTATATGAAAGAGAATGCTAGGATCACAACCTGACAGTTTAAAATGTGGACAATAAAGTTTTTTTTTTTTTAAAGAGTGCAACGCAGAGATGCGTTCCAAATACGGACATACAGGAAATGAGAAACAAAGATGTGCCTGGACGTCTGATGTCAGACGGAAAAGATGGAAAGTTGGAAAAAAGCCGGGTAATACGAGTAGGAGGTAATTAAAGACGTATAAAAGACTGAACAACAAAAAGAACCATAAGGAACTGAGGAAGCCTATGAGAAAGGCGAAACACATCTTACAATACCAGAAAACAGACTTTATATTGATTTTATTTGTTTTGTTTAGCTGTTACCAATAAAGAACTTGTTGCACTTTACTTGATGTCCAGTGGATCTGTAAGGTGGAATAGAGGATGTGGAACCAACGGGCGTGAAAGAAGGGAGTGGGATCCCCACAAATATTCCCACATGCCCACACATTGAGCCTAGTAACACTGGCTCCATCTCTGTGAGGATGAGACCAGAGATTTTCTTTACCTATACTTTTGAATTTAGCAATATTGCACTAGGATTTGGTTATTCCCTTTGTCTTTTCAGCTTGTACTGCTTATATTTCTGCATCATCAAAAACTATCCATCCAAAAAACCACACACTCCACCTATTGTATGGTTTTTCTATTTTGTGTAGGTAGAGAGGATACCACATAGGTGTTCAGAGTGTGTTGGGACTCTTTATTGGTTACACACCAGGACTTTGTGTATATTTTGTCATATTCCAGTCTCCGACTATATATTGCTGTTAAAAGAGGCGCTATCATCATACATTGTGTGTGTTCATGTGGCCAGTACTCGATGTGAGCAGTCAGTCAGTAGAACTAACCTGTTGAGACAAGTAAAAGACACTGTATCTTATCTTGGACACTGTAGTCACACAGCATAATCTGCTTTTCTGGTTGGCTACTTTCCTTTGTGTGTTACTTGTGATCTCCTGATGCAATGTATGTTTTAATAGCACTGGCGCTATGACCATGGCTATCCTGACATTTATTTTTAATTTAGGAATGAACGATGTGCTTCCCAATGAGCCACCCTATATCCCACGTTGTGGAAAGGTGAGTGTTTGTTTGTATTGTATTATCTTTCAGATACCTGTGTAGTCGAACATAAATGTGGGGCTTGTCAAGCAGATATTGACATTTATAAGTACCGCCGAAAATTTATATTTATAAGTAAATTCTCCCAAACTCAAGCCTTTTGCTAACTATTGCTACATATGGAGTTTGCTAGAGTTTTAAGACTCACTGCCAGAAACTTGGTGTCATGGGGCATGTTTGGAGTTAAGGACTTCGTGCAAGGGATGGGCATAATTGAAGGAGGGCTCTTCACTTGCTGGGGCTGGGTATGCATGAAGGTGGGGCTCCTCACTTGCTGGGGAGGGGCATACATGAAGATGGAGCTCCTCGCTTGCTGGGGCTGGGTATGCATGAAGGTGGGGCTCTTCACTTGCTGGGGAGGGGCATGCATGAAGGTGGGGCTCCTTACTTGCTGGGGAGGGACATACATGATGGCAGGCTCTTCACTTGCTGGGGAGGGGCATGCATGATGGTGGGCTCCTCATTTGCTGGCAATGGACTGTATGAAGGTTGGGGCTCTACATTTGCGGGTGGTATATTTGTGATGATCAATTTATATTTTCTTAACTTTTTCTAGAAAATTACAGTTTTGGTTGGTAAACCGGTCAGTGCAATGGCAATAGTGGAGAAGATGAGATCAGAAAACACACCATCTGTAAGTGCGATATTTATTTATAAATATATATACTACTCCTGAGGCCGTAGAGTTTAATTATTGAATCTGGTTTGTTTTTCAGTAAGTTTGTTATTCATCATTTGAAAGTTTTGATGTCCATTGAATGATCCCCCTCTACCCACCCATCAATTTCGTATTAAATCTAATGAACAAAGCAAGGACATCAGATACCCAGCTGGTTCTAGCATACTCTCAAACACCTAGTGCCCAGACAGGAATCTGGCAGTCTTGTATTTGCACACCTTATGTGAGAATAGGTCTGGTTAAAGTAATGGACAGCTAGTGTTTACATTCCCTGAAAAATAAGTGCCCTTTCCATGTGTTTCCTGCATTGCCCTCTCCTGGGCATCTTGCACCGCCACTTCAATTTGTTCCCTCCATCCTTGGATCGGGGGACCTTTTTAACTTCCTTGACTGCCTATGGAGTGAGAGATTTTGCCTGATGCAAGATATTTGGGGAGAATCACTCTACTTATCCTAGAACTTGCATTTATGAAGAGTGAGTGACTCACTTGTCGCAGTTTGAATTAGGTCAATTCTTGATTTAGGTCATTAAGAAGCTATTTGAACAAATCTAAAATGTAGATTTGGTGTTAATTTCATATTATTTATGAGTTAGTGTGCTCAGTTAGCTTTTTTGTTTTGTTTTGTATCCTTGAACTCTGTTTATCTTGTCTAGTGAAAAGCAGCCTGTTACTTAAAATTATCTCCTCATCATATTAGGTCAATTATGGCTTCTGTATTCAGCCCAAACCATTCGTTCATTTTGAATAATGTTTTTGTAATAATTTTTTTAAATTAGGGGGAGGTTTGAGAGAAAAGGGAGATTGTATGTTAATTTTTATCCCGGTTTCCCTCAGGTTGAGATGAGGAAAGCTGTGACAGACTACATTCAGGATGAGTTACGCAAATTGAAGTTCCAAGCAGAGGCTCTCCATCAGTGTTTGCAGAGGTGACAGTGGGGTATCTCTGATTAAACTGCGGCTGTTCCTCTTCCCCTTGATCTCCAGTACGGGGGACACATACTGCTTGGGGATGAAGGATGTTCTGACTTACCTGTTTCAGAACCAAGTACCTCTGTAGCCTATACTATGAACTACTGCAAAGTGGAATGTTTGGTTTATCTCCCATCTGGTTATTAAAGTCATCCAGCTTCTGTGAACTCTTTAGTTTAGTTCTCCATGTCAGCTCTAAACATGCTGTCATGGAAGGTATCCGTCATCTTATGTAGCAGCAAATGTGATATTAGTTGCTGTTTTAATGTATAATTAGCTGGAAGCCCCTTGTTCCTCTCCTCCCTCCTCACAACACATCGTACTAGTTGATATCCCAGGTCCAACAGATTTGAACAGTAATATTCTGTTTTGGAAATCTATCCAAAACAGCAATCCTGATGAACCTCCAATGACGTAAGATTTAGGGTCTGTGCTGTTATGCCCTAGTTGTGATTCTTGCAAACTGACTCCATTGGCAATGAAGTAAAGACATAGCTACATGAGATAAGTGCTGTAACCTATATACCTTCTAATAATCAGATAAAATAAGTGTTTTCTGGGTGCATGAGTGAATATTTCCCACCCTGGGATTTACAGCAAATCTTGGCAATACACTGCCCCCCTAACTGTCAGAAACTCACAATTTACATAGTAATAGGCTGCTACATTCTTACAGAATGCATTGTCATAGCAACAACAAAAACAGCATTTACATATATATAGCTAGAAAACGGTCAATTTATTATCAATAAACAACAATCAGAACTTTAACTACACATTGCCTTTAATATCATGTACTGATTTTATTTTTTACATCATGCTGTAGGTTTTTATTTTAATATTATTAAATATTGCCAAAGGAATCCAGTGGTGAAACAGTTTATCAGGTTTTTTCTATTTACTGTGATTATCTAAAACAGGTTTGGCATTGTCTTGCCAGAGCATGTGATCATTTTCGTTTTTTTAAATACTTTCTAACCATGATCTTACTATGACAGTCTGTTTGATAATGTATTACATAACAATGTATTGATATTTTGTAAAATATTTTTAATAAAGATTCTGGAAACTTGTTTTGTTTGTTTTGAGTGTTTCAAATGTTATGGCCTATAGATGTAAAGGCGACCATCCGACTTGTGTCTGTAAAGCGTTCAATTATTAGATTGCGCCAAGGTATGTACATGTACACCAAGCATGTCAAACTCACAGGCTAAATAAACAAGGTTTACATTTATGTGGGCCACAAAAAAACAAAAATTTTAGTTTTCATAGAAACGTAGGTTTATTTGAAAGTACTGAATAAAAAAAGTTGCCTCACACTGGATGTCCTCACGCTCGTAGGGCTTCAAAGTAAACAAAAGAGTGAATTTATTTTAAGGAGATGTGGATTTGCATATAACCAATGTTTCAGTCCAACTACCTTGACATATTAAGAATGTTTGGTGATGGGACTGAACTGGTGAATGAATGCTGTTGCACAGTTGTAAAAAACATTTTGTTGATTTTGAAGTCCTAGGAGTGTTTTCTTCACTTGATGATCTCAGCCAACCCAATGCTTTCCCATAGCAAAACTTGGGAAACTATTGTGCATGTGTGGCAAAAAGCTGCGCGGCCAGTCGTCATGTCCATTGACCCCAAATCCAATACACTGCCCCTCTCCCCAATTAAACCCACTACACAGGAAGGTTCCCCAAGCTCCTCTTCCCCTACCTTAGGATGAGCAGCCCGTCCTCCAGTTCCAGCGCTGCTCTTCTCCGCTCAAGCAGGCCAGACGCACCTCCGGTACTGCGAGCAGGAGGGAAGTGTTACGCTACTTGGGTGATTTGGTTTGGAACTCAACTGCAGCTTGTAAACCTCCCTAATTACATTAGTGAAGAAACGGAGAATCTTTAAAGTATCAATACTGTAGCTTTAAGAAAAGAGAGAATCGCTGGTAACTTGATTCAAAAGAAGTTTTAATAAATGTTAAACTTAAATGAATTGCATTTAGGCAATAATCCAATAAAAAGAAGTGCAAGTAATCAACAACACAAAGTTCATTAATAAGTATTTCCTCAGAGATGCATTAAGTAACATTCTTTAAATTCATGAGAACAATCTTCAACAGAAACAATAGGCAAGTAGCTAAGAATATTTGCAGAGCAAGAACAGTTCATAGTGAATAAGCATGATGGGAGTTGTCCTCCATATAATTAGTAGCTTGAAGCAGTGAAGATTTGAGTAAGCAAGCATTAGTTCATTATTAAATGATATTGTAGACATATAGCTGAAAGATATACTTAAGGTTAATGTGACGAGAGCAATCTCGCCACATTGCATTGTAGAAGCCTGGTTGCTCGCCTGTTGCCTTTGGATTATGGCCCCATGTTAAAAGGCTTGATTTTCCCCTGCAAAGACAAGAAAGCCGGGTCATTTGGTGCTTGTCCTGTTTGAGCAGTGATACCCCAGATAGCTATGCCATGGAGCCCATTAATATAATGAAAGTAATAATGTGCGCTCAGATCTGAGCTATCTGGGGATATGTTGCATGTCTGTATTTTATGTCATAAATGTAACCTTGTGTATTTTATTGTATTTTACTGTCTTTTTGCTGCCATGTGTTCAATGGAGTTTTGCCTCTGTCTTTGGAGATAATTGGATTACTTCTAATTATCTCCAGGATAGAAGACTCTGTGGAACTGGTTTTGGGCAGAAAAGCCATGCTTCCTTTGGTCACAAAGGACTACGATCTATCTTTTGAACCACTGGACCAATTTGTATGATTTTGATGTATGTTTGTATTTGGAGTATGCTGATTCTGAAAATTATGTGAATGTGATGCATACTTTTCAAGTTATGAATAATGTGGAAAAATTGTATTTCTCTGCTTGTGCTAAATTACATTACCTATTGTGTAAGGTAATTGAATCACATGCAGAGGGGAGGAATTTGTGTGGGAGTGTCTGAGTGTATTGTATGTGTTTATTGGTTGTGTTCCAAAACCCTGTGGGTGGTACTAATGTGTAAGAATGTGTACATAAGCACAATAAACCCACAGCTCTGACTGTTCACTGCTTGACCCTCAACACGGAGCTTTGTCTCGTTCTTGGGGGATTTATTGTATGCTGTTCCAGTTTGACTGCTAGGAGTGTAAACCTATTCGTATGGTTTTTCCTATTCGGCTGTTTACAGCATTCATATGGTTTCCTGTTCGGTGGATTGGTGTTCTGCAGTAGCTGTGCCTGCATCTCTGGAAAGGGGGACGATCGCCTAAACGGTTTTTACCCCTTATGTGCAAAACGGTCCGTTACAGTTAATATGTGTAGTTCTCCAATAGTTCAGAGATATGGTCCACTTGTAAAGTAGCAAAGTATCCATTCTCCAGTAATCCTTTATGGCATGCAGCAATCCTTGCATTGGCTCAAAGGCTGGAACGGCTTGTCTGAGCTTGTGGAGAGGTAAGTCTGGTGGAAGTAGCTCCCAGTAGCTGAGCCTGTGGAGCCCGCGGTCTCGCGGAGGTAGCTCACACACAATCACCAAGCCCCCTCTCTCTGGCCCAGTCTCCCTAAATACCATCAGAGCTGTGTCAGAGGGGGGCGGGGTCCAGCTCCTCACAGCTGTGTGCTGAACCCGGAGGTGTTACCCCATGACAGGAAGGGGGAATGGCTGTCCTGCTCTGCAGACAGATAGACACTGTGCGCTCTTGCGTCCGTGGGAGGGAAGACAAGAATCAGACAGGAAATATCTTTCCTGTCTTGCGGCTGGTCGCAGCCACAGCACAAAGCCGCCCCAGGGCAGGCGGGCCACAAATATATTCAAGTTTGACATGCTCGATATACAGCAAGATGTGTCAAGATAATCAAACACTATAAAAATCTAAATTAAGACTTGGTTTGAGAAGAAAAACAGTTAATGGGGCCAGTAATGTCTCAACTTGAAAAACAAGATAAATCCTCTGTAGGTGAAAACTCTTTACTCTTCGGCAGGTAAAAACTAAATTTTATTAATGTCAGGATCGTGACAGGGATCCAACACGCAGAATACAAACAGGAGATAGGTACGTATACCGGACCTTAGAATGGCCGGACTAACGTAAGGAGAAAGCAAAGAATGGTCAGAGACAAGCCGAGGTCGAGGGAACGAGAGAGTAGGTAAGCGAGAGACAAGCCGAGTCAAAAGGACAAGAGAGGAAAGCAGGGTCAAAAAATACAAGCCGAGTCAGGAACCAAAAGACAATAGAGGTAAGAGCACTGAGTGACCAGACTAGCTAGAACCACGACAGGGCAATGAATCATTCCACAAAACCCTCTTTTATACCTTGGCTCTTTAACTGTTGGCCCCGCCCCCAACGAGTCCTGATTCGTTGTTCGGCACTTGGTTGCCGTGATTGACGGGTCGGAACGTGATTGCCGTCATGACGTCGGCTACTGAGCGCCGCGTCATAAAAGGAGGCGGAGCTATCGCGGCCGGCGTGTAAACGGCCGGGAGGACTGCGAGGATCGGGTGAGTCAGCCCCCCTAGGAGGATGGACGTCTAGGTGTCTAACCTCCTCCGAGGTAGACACCAGAGGTAACCTGACAGTACCCCCCCTCTCAGAAACGCCCACCGGGCGGAAGGAACCGGGGCGAGACGGAAAACGAGCATGAAATGCCCGGAGGAGACGAGGGGCATGCACATTTTCACGGCCCACCCAAGACCTTTCTTCAGGCCCATACCCCTTCCAGTCAACAAGATATTGCAACTTCCCCCGAGAAATACGAGAATCGAGAATGGATTTGATTTCATATTCCTCCTGACCCTCAACCTGGACAGAGAGAGGGGAGGACACAGCGGAGGAAAATCTGTTACAAACCAAAGGCTTCAACAAAGAAACATGAAAAGAGTTAGGGATGCGCAGGGCAGGCGGAAGGGCAAGACGATACGCAACCGGGTTAATCCGACACAGAACCTTGTAAGGGCCTATGTAACGAGGGGCAAATTTCATGGAAGGAACCTTCAAGCGGATGTTTCTGGTACTCAACCACACCTTATCACCCGGGGCAAAAACCGGAGCCACCCGTCTCCGTTTGTCAGCGTGTCGTTTGAACACCGTGGAATTCTGAAGAAGAATTCGTCGAGTCTGATCCCACAACTTTCTCAGATTGGCGACATGAACATCAACCGACGGTACCCCTTGGGAAGGGGAAACCGACGGAAGAATGGAAGGATGAAAGCCATAATTCAAGAAAAAGGGGCTAGAACGAGTAGAATCACAAACGAGATTGTTGTGCGCAAACTCTGCCCAAGGAATCAGACCAACCCAATCGTCCTGGTGTTCAGAAACAAAACAACGCAAATATTGTTCAATCTTTTGGTTGGTGCGTTCGGCAGCTCCGTTGGACTGGGGATGATAGGCAGATGAGAAATTCAACTTGATGCCTAAGTGAGAACAGAAAGACTTCCAAAAGCGGGAAACAAATTGGGAACCTCTATCAGAAACAATTTCAGAGGGAATACCATGTAAACGAAAAATCTCCCTCGCGAATATCTCAGCTAATTCGGGAGACGAGGGCAGTTTAGGCAAGGGCACGAAATGAGCCATTTTAGTAAACCTGTCAATCACCGTGAGAATAACAGTATGTTTTTTAGAAACAGGCAAATCGACAATGAAGTCCATAGCCAAACAGGACCATGGTCTCTCGGGAATTTCTAAGGGGTGCAAAAGCCCACATGGGAGCGCATGAGGTTGCTTAGTCTTCATACAGACAGCACATGCCCGACGAAATCCCTTATATCCTTATGAAAAGAAGGCCACCAGAAATCTTTAGAAATCAGGGAACACGTTTTGCGTATGCCGGGGTGCCCAGCAACTTTACTGTCATGAAAGCAATGCAGCAGTTCCACTTGGAGCTCAGGAGGAACGAAGTACCGAGCCCCAGGAACAGGTTTGGGAGCTAGATGTTGTACTTTCTTGATCTCAGCAAGCAACGGCGAGTGTATCCTGACACACGTGTTGGCAATAATATTACACTTGGGAACGATAGAAGACAAAGCTGCTTCAGACACCGTAGAAGGTTCATGTTGGCGGGACAATGCATCTGCCTTAGAGTTCTTAGAACCAGGTCTATAAGTGAGCACGTAATTGAAATGTGTAAGGAACAAGGACCAACGAGCTTGCCTGGCGGACAAGCGCTTGGCCTCCCCTATATAGGACAAATTCTTGTGATCCGTCAAAATAGTAACCGGGTATAAAGTCCCTTCCAACAAATGTCTCCATTCCTTTAAAGCCATAATGACCGCTAACAGTTCCCTGTCACCAATGTCATATCTACTTTCAGGCCCAGATAATTTCTTGGAAAAAAAACCACATGGATGTAACGGTTTATCCAAACCTAGCCTTTGGGACAAGATAGCGCCTATACCTGTCTCCGAGGCGTCTACCTCGAGTAGAAAAGGCAAAGAGGTGTCAGGATGAACTAATATCGGTGCTGAGGCAAAATGTTCTTTGAGTGTTTTGAAAGCAGAGAGAGCCTCTGTAGACCAAGTCTTGGTATCAGCACCCTGTCCAGTCATATTGGTAATAGGAGCAATAATAGAAGAGTAACCTTTAATGAAGCGCCTATAATAATTGGAGAATCCGATAAACCTTTGAATGGCCTTGAGTCCCCTGGGCAATGGCCAATCTAAAATCGATTGGAGTTTAATGGGGTCCATCCTAAATCCGTCTCCAGAAATAACGTAGCCAAGAAAGTTTATCTGAGCTTGGTCGAAGCTACACTTTTCCAATTTGCAGTACAATCCATGTTGTAACAGTTTGCGCAATACCCTTCTGACTTGTCTGTGGTGAGTCTCAATCTCTCTAGAGTGTATTAGTATATCATCCAAATATACTATAACGCATTCATGCTGAAATTCCCTAAGAACCTCATTAATTAGGTCCTGGAATACTGCAGGTGCATTGCAAAGCCCGAAGGGCATTACCGTGTATTCATAGTGGCCATAACGGGTATTGAAAGCTGTTTTCCATTCGTCTCCCTGCTGAATTCTCACCAAGTTATAAGCTCCCCTCAAATCTAACTTGGTAAAAATCTTGGAGTCTTTCAGTCGATCAAAGAGCTCAGTAATTAAAGGAATAGGATAAGCATTTCTAACAGTTATCTTATTCAAGCCCCGATAATCAATGCAAGGCCGTAGAGTGCCGTCTTTTTTATCTACAAAAAAGAAACCGCCCCCGGCCGGAGAAGAAGATCTCCTAATAAATCCTTTGTCTAGGTTTTCACGTATGTACTCCTCTAGGACTAAGTTCTCCTTAGTGGATAAAGGATATACCGTACCCCTCGGAGGCATAGTACCAGGCAGGAGTCTAATTTTACAGTCGAAGGACCTATGTGGAGGTAAAGTATCAGCCTTCTTTTTGTCAAAGACTGCCTTTAAATCCAGGTACTGAGACGGTATCTGAAAATCTGTAGATTGGGAAGAGTTAACCGGGGCGTCAACTATGCAAACCGGTGAGACTTTCTGTTAACATCCTCTCTGGCAACCCTGACCCCAGGAGACTATCTCACCCAGTTCCCAGTCAATAGTAGGGTTATGCTTCTTAAGCCAGGTATACCCCAAGACTATTGGAACTGAAGGAGATGAGATCAGCATGAGGGATATTCTTTCCTCGTGTAGGATACCAATGGTTAACTTAATTGGTATGGTTTCACGGAAAATAACAGGTTCAGATAATGGTCTACCATCTATGGCCTCAACGGCCAAGGGTGTATCCCTTAGCTGAGATGGGATAGAATGGTTAGTGACAAAGGCTTGGTCAATAAAGCTTTCAGCTGCTCCGGAATCTACCAAAGCCATAGCATTAAGTACTCCCTTTTCCCAAGCTAAAGAAACAGGTATCAGAAGCCTATGATCTTTATAATCATATATAGAGGACAAGATAGAAACACCCAAGGCCTGTCCTCTTGAGAAACTTAGGTGCGGGCGTTTCCCGGCCGGTTAGGGCAATTTAGGCGTAGGTGACCTCTTATTCCGCAATACATACAAAGCCCCTCCCTTCTCCTGTACTGTCTTTCCTCTTCTGAGAGTCGAGTGTTACCTATTTGCATAGGTTCTGGGACAGCTAAAGTAGTAGAATCAGAACTCTGAAATGAGGGAGCTAGTCTTATGGAGGATCTGCGGGTTCTATCCCGAGTATTCTGCTTCTGTCTCATACGTTCATCTATTCGGGAAATAAATGAAATCAAATCCTCCAAATTTTCAGGAAGTTCTCTTGTGGCAACCTCATCTAGAATCTCATCAGATAACCCGTTTATAAATACGTCCATATAAGCCTGTTCATTCCACTTAACTTCTGCCGCCAAGGATCTGAACTCTAACGCATAATCCACGAGGGTTCGGTTATACTGTCTAAGACGTAACAGTAGTCTAGCTGCATTGGCCTTTCTTCCTGGGGGGTCAAAAGTTCTCCTAAATGCAGCGACAAAAGCATTATAATTGTAAACTAACGGGTTATCATTTTCCCACAGGGGGTTAGCCCATCTAAGTGCTTTGTCAATGAGCAACGTGATTATAAATCCAACCTTCGCCCTGTCAGTAGGGTAGGCGTGGGGTTGTAACTCAAAATGAATACCTATCTGGTTTAAAAAGCCTCGACAAGTGTCAGGAGAGCCGCCATAGCGTGAAGGGGAAGTAACACGGGAAGAAGCACCCACTGTGGCTACCTCTAGGCCTGTACTTACAGGGGAGATAGATGGGGTACGCATCTCCTCTGAGTGATTACTAGGACGAGATAGCAACGCTTGCAGAGCTAGAGCCATCTGGTCCATTCTATGATCCATGGCCTCAAATCTAGAGTCAGGAGAACCGACCTGAGAGTTTGTACCTGCAGGATCCATTGGCCCTGTCGTAATGTCAGGATCGTGACAGGGATCCAACACGCAGAATACAAACAGGAGATAGGTACGTATACCGGACCTTAGAATGGCCGGACTAACGTAAGGAGAAAGCAAAGAATGGTCAGAGACAAGCCGAGGTCGAGGGAACGAGAGAGTAGGTAAGCAAGAGGCAAGCCGAGTCAAAAGGACAAGAGAGGAAAGCAGGGTCAAAAAATACAAGCCGAGTCAGGAACCAAAAGACAATAGAGGTAAGAGCACTGAGTGACCAGACTAGCTAGAACCACGACAGGGCAATGAATCATTCCACAAAACCCTCTTTTATACCTTGGCTCTTTAACTGTTGACCCCGCCCCCAACGAGTCCTGATTCGTTGTTCGGCACTTGGTTGCCGTGATTGACGGGTCGGAACGTGATTGCCGTCATGACGTCGGCTACTGAGCGCCGCGTCATAAAAGGAGGCGGAGCTATCGCGGCCGGCGTGTAAACGGCCGGGAGGACTGCGAGGATCGGGTGAGTCAGCCCCCCTAGGAGGATGGACGTCTAGGTGTCTAACCTCCTCCGAGGTAGACACCAGAGGTAACCTGACAATTAAAGGACACGGAGGCTCATATTAGGCTTCTCTCTTTCTTTTATTTCCTCAGCAGCAAAGAAAAAGCTAAGGTGTTTATTTGTATAGAAAAAAGAAAACATGCATAACTACCCTCACAGGGTTAACATTACATCACCAACTTCCCACCAATAGGAACAGTCCTTCTCTCATATCCTCTCCTGTATCCTCCTCCTCTTCCTCTTTCTTTGCTGCTGCCTCAGCTAAGTATCACTGTTTTTTCCCTGACTCCAATTCTTACGGCCGACGTCCTTATGGTGAGTGTGCTAACTTTCCCCTCCCCGGGTATACCGACTGTGGGGGGCAGACTGTCCCACTTTCTGGGGAACTGGCAACGCCTGACGACGGACGCATGGGTCATCAATACTGTCACGGGGTATCACATAGAGTTTGTACAACCCCCTGTCCAGGCAGGCAGGCCACATCCAATAGCATTTTCAACACGAGACAAAGGTTTAGTGGACAAGGAGATTGCCGCCTTACAAGAAAAAGGTGCCGTATATCAGGCCCCGTCACCTTTTCCCGGGTTCACGAGCAACCTGTTTTTGGTACCCAAAAAAGGCGGTGGAGTACACCCAGTCATCAACCTGCGCCCACTAAACGCATTTGTACGGTACAACCATTTCAAGATGGAGGGTATCCATTGCCTTCGGGACCTACTCAGACTAGGGGATTGGATGGTCAAACTGGACCTACGGGATGCCTACCTCACTATCCCGATGGCGGAGGAGTGCCATCGGCTGCTCCAATTCCAATGGGACAGAGTGACGTGGAGATTTCGATGTCTCCCCTTTGGTCTTTCATCAGCCCCTTGGTGCTTCACAAAATTAATGAAGCCGGTGGTCGCCTTGCTCCGAAGCAGAGGTGTCCGGATGATCATCTATATGGACGATATGCTGATCATGGCACAAGGGATCTCTCAACTGCGGGAACACCTGACATGGGCACTGATGTTGCTCCAAAACTTAGGATTTCTCGTCAATTGGGAGAAATCGGTACTGACACCGTCCCAAACCATAGAATTCTTGGGTTTCCGTATCAATGCAGTCACTGGGACACTCAGCCTACCAACGGACAAGGTCAAAAGTATAAAAAAAGGAGATCCGCAAGACTCTCACACGACCGGTGTTGACACTACGACAGTTGGCCAGGATTATCGGACTCCTATCGGCCTCCGTTCAGGCAATTTTCCCGGGTCCACTCCATTACAGGGCCCTACAACGACTGAAGACCACACAGCTGTGCTCAGGGCACTCGTACTCAGACTCAGTGCCGCTCGATTGCGCAGCCAAGCAAGAACTCACATGGTGGCTGCGTCATATGGAAGCATGGAACGGCAGAGCAAACTTTGGGACGGCCCCGGATTTCATCCTCGAGTCCGATGCGAGCACTCACGGTTGGGGAGCGCGTTGCGGGCCTATCTCCACCGGAGGAATATGGTCGTGTGCAGAGAAAAGCCTACATATCAACGGCTTGGAGCTGATAGCGGGGTTGTTCGCCCTGAAGAGCCTTCTCGGGGGCGCGACAAATTGCTCCATAATCCTGCGCATGGACAACATTTCAGCGGTCCGGTACATCAACCACCTGGGTGGCACGAAATCAGAGATTTTGACAGACCTGGCCAAGGAGTTCTGGCAATACTGCCTGGATCGCAATATTTCAATACAGGCGGAATACATCCCGGGTTTGTGCAACGTCGTGGCGGATTGGCATTCAAGACATCTGCACGACGCCAGCGATTGGAGGCTGAACCGCAATGTGTTCTTACGACTTCAGACGCTCTGGGGCCCAATGCGGATCGATTTGTTCGCATCTCGGTTGAACTCCCAATTACCAACATTCTTCAGCTGGAGACCGGATCCGGACACACTGGCGACGGATGCTTTCATCCAACACTGGCCGGACGGCCGATTATACGCTTTCCCACCGTTCGCCCTCATAGCTCGGACACTGGTGCATCTCAGACGGACCCAGGCATCACTGGTCCTCGTAGCCCCGTTTTGGACAGCTCAACCGTGGTTTCCAACACTCATGGAGATGTCAGTGGACTTCCCGCGATTACTCCCGGATGCCTTATTCCTTTTATCAGACCCGGAGGGCAATCCACATCCCCTACTGGCTCAAGGGCAGCTCAAGCTTGTAGCGTGGCTCCTTTCAGGGGACCCTGGGTTGTGCCAGGTGTTCCACGAGAAACTATCGAGTTACTGGCGGGAGCTTGGCGCCCGGAACTAGACGGTCCTACCTCCATGCCTGGAACGGATGGAGTCATTGGTGCCTGGAGCAACGAGTGGATCCCGTATGTGCGCCTATAGCTCCTTTGTTACGTTTCCTCACTGACCTGTACACCCAAGGCTTCGCATACCGAACCATTAATGTTTATAGATCGGCGATTTCCGCAGGACATAGAGGGATAGATGGAACCCCGATGGGGCAGCAACTGCCGGTATGCCGTCTCCTACGGGGAATTCGGTTTGCTCGTCGCCCGCAACCCAGGTACACAGCATTATGGGACGTCACTTCAGTCTTACAATTGTTGGAATCTTGGCCACACAATGATGCACTCTCGCTTAAACAACTGTCAGCAAAATTGACCATGCTTTTGTGCCTGATTTCCTGCAAGAGGGTGTCGGATGTTAGAGCACTGGATGTTACGGCACGCTCCTTTACCCCCATGGGAGTCTCCTTCAACATCTCCAGGCTTACTAAGTCGGCAATTACTTCAGTTTCTTATCCCTCGTTCCCACATAACATCAAACTTTGTCCGGTAGACTGCCTACGAGAATACGAGAAACGAACCTTGGGATTCAGGAATCCGATGCACCCGGAATTATTTTTGGCTATCAAATGACCTCATCATCCGGTATCCACGGTGACTCTCGCCCGGTGGGTGAAATGGGTAATGGCGATGGCGGACATAGATACTGCTGTCTATGCGGCACACTCTACCCAGGGGCGCTATGGCATCCAAAGTTTTCAGTTCGGGCTGTAGATTGGAGGATCTTTTGAGAACAGCGGATTGGTCGCGTGAGTCGACGTTTAAGGAATTTTACTTTCGACCCACAGAGCACGTTTCCAGAGTAGTTATCTCGCAGCTTTAAACTTGCCTAATATGAGCCTCCGTGTCCTTTAATAAAATTACCAGATTTTACTAATAACATGACGTAAAGTCATGATTTTATAAAGGACACGGAGGCAAGTATTAGCCCACCGGATCAGAAGCGCTTGGAAATGGGTATCCCGGCCCAGGTACGTAATAGATAAGGTATTGGTGGGAGTGATCATTGGCTCAGTTGGGTTTTTCATTTAATATGACGGATGAGTGACGATTGTAGGTTGATATGTACAGGATTACATGACTAGTTCGCTTTTTGTAATGAGTGATGAAATGAAAATAGTTGGCTAGGACACATTTTACCATTGTTTTTTCTTGTCCTTTTCAGCCTGATTGGTCCTCCAGATACGCATCGTTGAAGATGCCGGATCACGCAGTTAAAGACGATGTGCTCCGGAAGTTTTTTCTGTTCTGTTTCGTTTGTTACAATGAAGTTATAGTTTGTCGCTGTTGAGGACTTTGTAGCTTCGGCAACATCAAGAAAGAGAAAGAGGAGGAGGATACAGGAGAGGATATGAGAGAAGGACTGTTCCTATTGGTGGGAAGTTGGTGATGTAATGTTAACCCTGTGAGGGTAGTTATGCATGTTTTCTTTTTTCTATACAAATAAACACCTTAGCTTTTTCTTTGCTGCTGAGGAAATAAAAGAAAGAGAGAAGCCTAATACTCGCCTCCGTGTCCTTTATAAAATCATGACTTTACGTCATGTTGTTAGTAAAATCTGGTAATTCTTTATTCAGTTAATTAATCTATAAGTCTTGGCATTTCGTGCTAGCAACACTTTCTCAAGACCCTATGGATGAAGTATTCCTCCCATACTCTGAGCCCTGTTAACGTCTGGAGGCTGTGCTCTGATCCCTGTCGATATTGGCCTCCCGTACTCTGAGCCCTGTCAATGTCGAGCGCTTGTACTCTGAGCCCTGTCGATGTAGGCCTTCCGCTCTCTGAGACCAGTTGAAGGTGGCCTCCCGTCCCCGGAGCCATGTCGATGTTTGCCTGCCGCCCTCTGAGCCATGTCGATGTTGGCCTCCGGCACTCTGTACCATGTCGATGTTGGCCTCCCATATTCTGAGCCCTGTGGATGTTGGCCTCCCATATTCTGAGCCCTGTGGATGATGGCCTTTCGCTCCCTGTACACTGTGAATCTTGGCCTCTCATACTCTAATCCCTGTGGATGTTGCTTGCCCATACGGAACACAATGAAAAATGCATCATAGAAGGCTTATGGCATACTTTTTTGCAGACACTAGATTAACATCCTATCCAACATTTCATATTGACAGATACGGTCCCTTTCATTATACAAGTGTGTGAGTGGTGGTGTTGCCTTGGGCAGGGCTGTTCTGAGCAGTTTTAGGCGACTTACTAATAATTTACGGAACTAGAATGTAATTTAGAAGAATTTACGCACAGTGAGTTCTAAACACATTTATTTTAACTTAAAGACACATTACTGGGAGTAATATTGCTGTGGAGCTCTGTTATACACTCATACGCTACTGGGAGTATTATTGCTGTGGAGCTCTGCTATACCCTCACACATTGCTGGGAGTATTATTGCTGTGGAGCTCTGTTATACACTCAGACACATTACTGGGAGTATTATTCCTGTGGAGCTTTGTTATATCACATTACTGGGCGTATTGTTGCTATGGAGCTCTGTAACTGGGAGTATTATTGTTGTGGAGCTCTGTTACTGTGAGTATCTATTGCTGTGGAGCTCTGTTATTAGGAGTATTATTGCTGTGGAGCTCTGTTACTGGGAATATTGTTGTGGAGCTCTGTTATTGGGAGTATTATTGCACTGGAGCTCTGTTACTGGGAGTATTATTGCGGTGGAGCTCTGTTATTGGGAGTATTATTGTTGTGCAGCTCTGTTACTGGGAGTATTATTGCGGTGGAGCTCTGTTACTGGGAGTATTATTGTTGTGGTGCTCTGTTACTATGAGTATTGTTGTGGAGCTCTGCTACTGGGAGTATTATTGCTGTAGAGCTCTGTTACTATGAGTATTATTGTTGTGGAGCTCTGCTACTTGGAGTATTACTGTTGTGGAGCTCTGTTACTGGGAGTATCATTGCTGTGGACCTGTGTTATTGGAAGTATTATTGCTGTGGAGCTCTGTTACTGGGGGTATTATTGCTGTGGAGCTCTGTTACTGGGGGTATTATTGCTGTGGAGCTCTGTTACTGGGGGTATTATTGCTGTGGAGCTCTGTTACTGGGGTATTATTGCTGTGGAGCTCTGTTACTGGGGGTATTATTGCTGTGGAGCTCTGTTACTGGGGGTATTATTGCTGTGGAGCTCTGTTACTGGGGGTATTATTGCTGCTGTGGAGTTCTGTTACTGGGGATATTATTGCTGTGGAACTCTGTGGGGGTATTATTGCTGTGGAGCTCTGTTACTGGGGTATTATTGCTGTGGAGCTCTGTTACTGGGGGTATTATTGCTGTGGAGCTCTGTTACTGGGAGTATTATTGCTGTGGAGCTCTGTTACTTGGAGTATTATTGCCGTGGAGCTCTGTTACTGGGGGTATTATTGCTGTGGAGCTCTGTTACTTGGAGTATTATTGTGTGGAGCTCTGTTACTGGGGAGTATTATTGCTGTGGAGCTCTGTTACTTGGGTATTATTGTGTGGAGCTCTGTTACTGGGAGTATTATTAGTGTGGGGCTCTGTTACTTGGGTATTATTGTGTGGAGCTCTGTTACTGGGAGTGTTGACTGGGGGTATTATTGTTGTGGAGCTCTGTTACTGGGTATTATTGCTGTGGAGCTCTGTTACTGGGGGTATTATTATGTGGAGCTGTTACTGGGCTGGGGGTATTATTGTGTGGATTACTGGGGGTATTATTGAGCTCTGTTACTGGTATATTGCTGTGGAGATCTGTTAATTGGAGTATTATTGCTGTGGAGCTCTGTTAATGGGAGTATTATTGCTGTGGAGCTCTGTTACTGGGGGTATTATTGCTGTGGAGCTCTGTTAATGGGCGTATTATTGCTGTGGAGCTCTGTTACTGGGGGTATTATTGCTGTGGAGCTCTGTTAATGGGGGTATTATTGCTGTGGAGTTCTGTTACTGGGGATATTATTGCTGTGGAGCTCTGTTACTGGGGGTATTATTGCTGTGGAGCTCTGTTAATTGGAGTATTATTGCTGTGGAGCTCTGTTAGTGGGGGTATTATTGCTGTGGAGCTCTGTTACTGGGAGTATTATTGCTGTGGAGCTCTGTTAATGGGGGTATTATTGCTGTGGAGCTCTGTTACTGGGAGTATTATTGCTGTGGAGCTCTGTTACTGGGGGTATTATTGCTGTGGAGCTCTGTTACTTGGAGTATTATTGCTGTGGAGCTCTGTTACTGGGGGTATTATTGCTGTGGAGCTCTGTTACTTGGAGTATTATTGCTGTGGAGCTCTGTTACTGGGGGTATTATTGCTGTGGAGCTCTGTTACTGGGAGTATGATTGCTGTGGAGCTCTGTTAATTGGAGTATTATTGCTGTGGAGCTCTGTTAATTGGAGTATTATTGCTGTGGAGCTCTGTTACTGGGGGTATTATTGCTGTGGAGCTCTGTTAATTGGAGTATTATTGCTGTGGAGCTCTGTTAATGGGGGTATTATTGCTGTGGAGCTCTGTTACTGGGGGTATTATTGCTGTGGAGCTCTGTTAATTGGAGTATTATTGCTGTGGAGCTCTGTTAATGGGGGTATTATTGCTGTGGAGTTCTGTTACTGGGGATATTATTGCTGTGGAGCTCTGTTAATGGGGGTATTATTGCTGTGGAGCTCTGTTACTGGGAGTATTATTGCTGTGGAGCTCTGTTACTGGGGGTATTATTGCTGTGGAGCCTGTTACTGGGGTATTATATTAAGGTGGAGCTCTGTTTAATTGAGTATTGCTGTGGAGCTCTGTTACTGGGGGTATTATTGCTGTGGGAGCTCTGTTACTGGGAGTATTATTGCTGTGGAGCTCTGTTACTGGGGGTATTATTGCTGTGGAGCTCTGTTACTGGGGGTATTATTGCTGTGGAGCTCTGTTAATTGGAGTATTATTGCAGAGCTCTGTTAATGGGGGTTTTATTGCTGTGGAGTTCTGTTACTGGGGATATTATTGCTGTGGAGCTCTGTTAATGGGGGTATTATTGCTGTGGAGCTCTGTTACTGGGAGTATTATTGCTGTGGAGCTCTGTTAATGGGGGTATTATTGCTGTGGAGCTCTGTTACTGGGGGTATTATTGCTGTGGAGCTCTGTTACTGGGGGTATTATTGCTTTGGAGCTCTGTTACTGGGGGTATTATTGCTGTGGAGCTCTGTTACTGGGGGTATTATTGCTGTGGAGCTCTGTTACTGGGAGTATTATTGCTGTGGAGCTCTGTTACTGGGGGTATTATTGCTGTGGAGCTCTGTTACTGGGGGTATTATTGCTGTGGAGCTCTGTTAATTGGAGTATTATTGCTGTGGAGCTCTGTTAATGGGAGTATTATTGCTGTGGAGTTCTGTTACTGGGGATATTATTGCTGTGGAGCTCTGTTAATGGGGGTATTATTGCTGTGGAGCTCTGTTACTGGGAGTATTATTGCTGTGGAGCTCTGTTACTGGGATTATTATTGCTGTGGAGCTCTGTTAATGGGGGTATTATTGCTGTGGAGCTCTGTTACTGGGAGTATTATTGCTGTGGAGCTCTGTTACTGGGGGTATTATTGCTGTGGAGCTCTGTTACTTGGAGTATTATTGCTGTGGAGCTCTGTTACTGGGGGTATTATTGCTGTGGAGCTCAGTTACTTGGAGTATTATTGCTGTGGAGCTCTGTTACTGGGGGTATTATTGCTGTGGAGCTCTGTTACTGGGAGTATGATTGCTGTGGAGCTCTGTTAATTGGAGTATTATTGCTGTGGAGCTCTGTTACTGGGAGTATGATTGCTGTGGAGCTCTGTTACTGGGGGTATTATTGCTGTGGAGCTCTGTTACTGGGGGTATTATTGCTGTGGAGCACTGTTAGTGGGGTTATTATTGCTGTGGAGATCTGTTACTGGGAGTATTATTGCTGTGGAGCTCTGTTACTGGGAGTATTATTGCTGTGGAGCACTGTTAGTGGGAGTATTATTGCTGTGGAGCTCTGTTACTGGGAGTATTATTGCTGTGGAGCTCTGTTACTGGGAGTATTATTGCTGTGGAGCTCTGTTACTGGGGGTATTATTGCTGTGGAGCTCTGTTACTGGGAGTATTATTGCTGTGGAGCTCTGTTACTGGGGGTATTATTGCTGTGGAGCTCTGTTACTTGGAGTATTATTGCTGTGGGGCTCTGTTACTTGGAGTATTATTGCTGTGGAGCTCTGTTACTGGGGGTATTATTGCTGTGGAGCTCTGTTACTGGGAGTATGATTGCTGTGGAGCTCTGTTAATTGGAGTATTATTGCTGTGGAGCTCTGTTAATTGGAGTATTATTGCTGTGGAGCTCTGTTAATGGGGGTATTATTGCTGTGGAGCGCTGTTACTGGGAGTATTATTGCTGTGGAGCTCTGTTACTGGGGGTATTATTGCTGTGGAGCTCTGTTACTGGGAGTATTATTGCTGTGGAGCGCTGTTAATGGGGGTATTGTGGCAAACCTAGCCACTTACAGAATGTCCTTGTATATATCTTGCTATTACTGCATTGCTATTCCTATCTGTGGCCAAACCAGTGGCCAAACCAGCCGCTTAAAGTGTAACCCCCCCCTGAATGTAATATGATGTAAAGTGTATCCCTGTGTACTGCTTGGTATCTCCTAAGGCGGGAGATGGCTATCTGTAACCCAACCCCCTCCTGCCTGGGACTAAGGGAAGTGTATTGTGTGGAATGCAGACCCCCCTGCGGAGGTCTGTGCTAAAAGGAAGATGTAATCATTAAAGAGTTTTTGACTCAGCCTGGTGAGATGCCAGTGTTTTAACCTCCAAGCTATGTGTCGTCTAGTTCTTAGGAGAAAAGGATTGTAACTACGCTACCTGCATTTTACCTGCTTCATCCTGCCTACCAGCGGAGATACCGTGGATAATACCACTACTCCGCTACAATTGGTGGCAAGCGACGGGATTCAAACCACACAGCAAAGCAGCGTTCGGCAGGGATTGATGTGAGCAGAGGAAAAGAAACAGCAATTCGTGAAACAACCATTCGGATGAAACCGGAGTTCGGGAATAAGTGGAATCATACGAACAGCAGGTGAATGGAAACGAATTATGCACTTTTGAAACGGAGTACACTGAAGGAATTACTAGAGGCAAGGGGAACAATAGCCAGCAACAAGACAAAGGCTACCCTTATTGCTGAGCTCATGGAAGGAGACAGAGCAGCGGCTGCTGCAGCACCTCCAATGGAGGAAGAGCAAACAGAATTTCAGAAAGAGTTCAGGAGCAGGATGGCACTGTACCCAACCACACCACCCCAAGAGACTTTCGATAGGATCATGGCAGATGTGCAAGAATACATCATGGCCAAACGATTCCAACAAAACCTGCAATCCAGAGAGGGGTCACCGGCTCCACCCAGCATTGTACAGGGAAAACCCAAAATTCCCTACCAAGCCTTTAAAAACTTTACGGACACAGAGGGCGATATTGATGGATATTTGCAGGACTTTGAAAGACTGTGCCAGCTGCATGATATTGGGCCCCAAGACCAGGTACCACTGCTGGCCGGTAGATTATCTGGCCGCGCAGCAGAAGCCTACCGGGCAGTGCCTGATGAGGATAGCAGAGACTACCAGAAGGTAAAGCAGGCCATCCTAGTCCGATATGCCATTACCCCCGAGGCATACCGACTCCAATTCCGGGACCTGCAAAAACAAGAAAAGGACTCCCACGCAGAGTTTGCGCACCGCTTACAACGAGCAGCCACGGGGTGGATTGATGCGGCGCAAGCCACTACCCGGGAAGATCTCATTCAATTACTTTTGTTGGAACAGTTCTACCGGAGACTAACTACTGATATGCAGAACTGGGTAAGAGATCGTAAACCACGCACCTTACAAGACGCGGCCAAATTAGCGGACGAACATCAAGACACCAGACGAGAGCAGCGCCCACCAACCAGGGTATTCCCCCAGTCGACACACCACAGGCCTGCCTTGGCCGAAACAGCTCACCCACGATCTGGGGGAGCTAACAACCAATACCAACCTAGGTACCCCAACCGGGTACACATCAGATGCCACACCTGCAACCAACTGGGGCATGTACAACGAGAATGCCCCCGAAACAGGGCACGACCATCATGGCCCAACCAAGGCCAACCTCCAGGCACTCGGGCTGCGGTACACTGCTATCAGAATGAATCATTCATCCAGCCCTCCACAGCCACCCAGGTAGAGGAACCTCTAGGCACTCTCCATGAAGTTAACCCCGTCCAAGCGGTGTCCGATAACCGCCAAAGCCATCGCCAAGTCGTCCACATAGAAGGGAAGCCTATGGAGGGACTGAGAGATTCCGGGGCCACCATCACCTTGGTCCGAAACCACCGTGTTCCAAAGAACCAGCTTACGGGGGATTGTGTAGCAGTACGGGTGGCAGGGGGAGCGATCTACAAGGTTCCCACTGCCAGGATACATTTGAATTGGGGAGCGGGGTCAGGGAACGTGGAGGTGGGGATGATGCAAGACTTGCCCGCAGATGTTATTTTGGGAAATGACTTGGGGGAGCTCACTTCCGCTTTTGTTCCGCGAACCACCGTACAGGAAGCTTACCCAGTCATCACCAGGCTGCAGGCCCGCACCACGGTCCCATCCAGTGACTCTGAGGCTCAGGTAAGCAATGAACCCCATAACCACACTGCCCTCCCCGGGGATGCCCCCCTAGAATTTGGTAGCGAGGTCGCTCTAGACCCGTCCCTGCAGGTTTACAAAGACCGAATTGACAAGAACCAGGCAGGCTTAGAAGGAGAGAGATATGCTTGGGATCAAGGGTTATTATACCGGTATGCAGAGAAGGTAGTAGCCGGGTCTATTCCCATACCCATAAAGCAGTTAATTGTGCCTCGAAAGTATAGACAGGAGTTACTGCGCATAGCGCATGACATACCCTTATCCGGTCATTTAGGGATCAGCCGAACTAAACATCGGCTGACGCAGAACTTCTTCTGGCCAGGTATCTCCAAGGATATTAGGCAATACTGTAACACCTGTGATACCTGCCAGAGGGTAGGGAAGAGGGGAGACCGCTACAAAGCCAAACTCCATTCCCTGCCCATAATAGAAGAGCCCTTTAGTAGAGTAGCAGTGGACATAATCGGACCCCTGAAAAAACCCAGTCCCTCTGGCAAGAAGTACATCTTGACCGTAGTGGACTACGCCACTAGATACCCCGAGGCGGTGGCTCTAACGAATGTACATGCAGAGACCGTAGCAGATGCCCTTATGCGAATTTTCTCCCGCATGGGATTCCCACGGGAGATTATTTCGGATAGGGGTACCCAATTCACTGCAGAGGTCACCCACCAGCTCTGGAAGGTCTGTGGGGTAAAGTCTATCCTTAACTCACCCTACCACCCTCAATCCAACGGTCTCTGTGAACGGTTTAACGGAACACTTAAGCAGATGATCCGGATGTTCATAGACACGCAGAAGGACTGGGAGAGGTTTTTACCCCACTTGCTGTTCGCCTATAGGGAAGTTCCCCAAGAATCCACTGGGTTCTCTCCCTTTGAATTATTGTTCGGAAGGAGGGTGAGGGGCCCCCTAGATTTAATCAGAGAGCACTGGGAGGGGGGAGTGACCACTAATGGTACCCCTATTGTACCCTATGGGCTCGAGTTCCGGGAACGCTTGGAGGCTTTGACCCAGACCGTACGTACCAACCTCCAAGCGGCCCAGCAACGACAGCGCAGATGGTATGATAGGGGGGCCAGGGACCGCAGCTTTCAGGTCGGGCAGAAGGTGCTAATCCTACGACCCGTCCCTAATGACAAGCTGCAGGCCTCCTGGCAGGGCCCATTCAAGGTGGTAGAGCAAATCTGTGATACCACCTATGTAATTGGCCCATGCGCTGGAGCAGGGGGCAGACGCATGCTCCATGTGAACATGCTGAAGCCTTACCACGAGCGCACAGAGGAGGTGACCGCGATTTGTGCTTCCGCTGCAGAGGATTTTGATAATTTGCCCCTCCCAGACCTCCTAGAGAAAGAAGACAAAAATGAGGATCTGGAAGCAGTACAGCTAGGGGAGCGCTTGAGTCCCCAGGAGCGGGCCCAGGCCCAAAGCTTAATTAGGGAAAAAGGGGCCACCTTTTCTAACCTCCCTGGGTATACCCCGTTAGCCACCCACCGTGTAGAAACCCCAGGGCAGACACCCCTCCGCCAACCTCCTTACCGCATCCCCGAGTCTGTAAAAGAGAATATGCGTAAGGAGCTCAAGGAAATGTTACAATTGGGGGTTATAGAACCTTCTGATAGCCCATGGGCCTCCCCAGTAGTTCTGGTGCCGAAGCGGGATGGAACTACCCGCTTCTGCATAGACTATCGAAGGCTCAATGATAAGACAGTATCTGATGCCTACCCTATGCCCCGGATAGACGAGCTCCTAGACAAAATGGCCAGGGGCCAGTACCTCACCACGATAGACCTTTGTAAGGGCTATTGGCAAATTCCTTTAGCCGAGGACGCCATCCCTAAGTCGGCGTTTGTAACCCCGTTCGGCCTGTACCAGTTTAAGGTCATGCCATTCGGGATGAGAAACGCTCCGGCTACCTTTCAGAGGATGGTGGATCGGCTATTGGATGGGTTCCAGGAGTACGCTTGCGCCTATTTAGACGACATAGCAATCTTCAGCCATTCCTGGACCGAACACCTGACCCATATAGGAGCCGTACTAGACCGCATTAGGGAGGCAGGGTTAACCCTTAAACCCAGTAAGTGCCATATAGGGATGGCTGAAGTTCAGTATTTAGGGCACCGGGTAGGAAGCGGCCAGCAAAAGCCAGAACCCGCCAAGGTAGAGGCCGTAGCCAAATGGCCAACACCGCGTACCAAAATCCAGGTCCTGGCGTTCTTAGGTACCGCAGGGTACTATCGGAAGTTTGTGCCCGATTACAGCACCCTGGCCAAACCCCTCACCGATTTAACCCGCAAAAACCTCCCTAAGTTAGTAGAATGGGCCCCAGAGTGTGAACGAGCATTCCAGCAACTAAAAACTGCTCTTGTTAACGCACCTGTACTTGCTGCTCCTGATCCAACAAAACGTTTTCTCGTCCATACAGACGCTTCTATGTTTGGATTGGGGGCAGTACTGAGCCAAGTCGGAGCAGATGGCGGTGAGCATCCAGTGGCTTACTTAAGCAGAAAACTTTTACCCCGGGAAGTAAGCTACGCCGCCATCGAAAAGGAATGCCTGGCCGTGGTGTGGGCCCTCAAGAAGCTGCAGCCCTATTTGTACGGACAACCATTCTCGCTAGTCACAGATCACAACCCGTTGGTGTGGCTGAACCGGGTGTCAGGGGACAATGCCAGGCTGCTGCGCTGGAGTTTGGCGCTGCAGCCTTTTGACTTTACCATCCACTACCGCCCTGGGAAGCAAAATGGCAATGCCGATGGGTTATTCAGACAAACTGAACTTGAAAAGTGATCTGTGAGTACTCCTCCGGACATCCCCAAGCCGATCCGTTGGGATCAGACTGTGTATGCCGGCTTGGTTCTGGGGGAGCATTGTGGCAAACCTAGCCACTTACAGAATGTCCTTGTATATATCTTGCTATTACTGCATTGCTATTCCTATCTGTGGCCAAACCAGCCACTTAAAGTGTAACCCCCCCCTGAATGTAATATGATGTAAAGTGTATCCCTGTGTACTGCTTGGTATCTCCTAAGGCGGGAGATGGCTATCTGTAACCCAACCCCCTCCTGCCTGGGACTAAGGGAAGTGTATTGTGTGGAATGCAGACCCCCCTGCGGAGGTCTGTGCTAAAAGGAAGATGTAATCATTAAAGAGTTTTGACTCAGCCTGGTGAGATGCCAGTGTTTTAACCTCCAAGCTATGTGTCGTCTAGTTCTTAGGAGAAAAGGATTGTAACTACGCTACCTGCATTTTACCTGCTTCATCCTGCCTACCAGCGGAGATACCGTGGATAATACCACTACTCCGCTACAGGTATTATTGCTGTGGAGCTCTGTTACTGGGGGTATTATTGCTGTGGAGCTCTGTTACTGGGAGTATTATTGCTGTGGAGCTCTGTTACTGGGGGTATTATTGCTGTGGAGCTCTGTTACTGGGGGTATTATTGGTGGAGTATTATTGCTGTGGAGCTCTGTTACTGGGGGTATTATTGCTGTGGAGCTCTGTTACTGAGCTGTGGAGCTCTGTTACTGGGGGTATTATTGCTGTGGAGCTCTGTTACTGGGAGTATTATTGCTGTGGAGCTCTGTTACTGGGGGTATTATTGCTGTGGAGCTCTGTTAATTGGAGTATTATTGCTGTGGAGCTCTGTTAATTGGAGTATTATTGCTGTGGAGCTCTGTTACTGGGGGTATTATTGCTGTGGAGCTCTGTTAATTGGAGTATTATTGCTGTGGAGCTCTGTTAATGGGGGTATTATTGCTGTGGAGCTCTGTTACTGGGAGTATTATTGCTGTGGAGCTCTGTTAATGGGGGTATTATTGCTGTGGAGCTCTGTTACTGGGGGTATTATTGCTGTGGAGCTCTGTTACTGGGGGTATTATTGCTGTGGAGCTCTGTTACTTGGGGTATTATTGCTGTGGAGCTCTGTTACTGGGGGTATTATTGCTG